>CAUZXS010003923.1:92500-143299 GCA_963585895.1 Sepioteuthis lessoniana | reverse complement strand
CTATGGTGACTGTTCCATCGGACCCAACAACGCGCGACGCATCTCGTAAACCCCACTGAGTTGGCCTTGCCCAGGTCCAAAAAATCGACTCGCTTCGTCTAGGTTCAAATCTCAACTAACTGCTTTTTTTTCAAAATCACCAAGAATCCTCAGCCCGTCGCTTCCGGGCATGACGTCATCCACATCCCCAGTCCGATGTCCTATCCGGGGGTTTTATTATGACATCTGTGATTGTCACATCCTCCCCGCACGACCGTGAACACCTGCACTCAATATGTGCCCCTACCCGTGCACTAAGCCGAATAGTTCTAAGCCTAACTAAATCGAGAGATAAGATATAACCAACGAAAAATGATAATATAAAAATATCCTTCCGCAATTATAAAATATATGTAACGAAGTACATCGGGAGGAACAATACTTCATTGAAAATGTGTTACTAAAAAATTTTTTTAAAAATCTGTTGTAAATGATATGTGTGGTCGGTGGGCTGATACACCGTCAAATTTAATTATTGAGAGTCATATGATACTTGGTGGGGAGTGAATGAGTGCATCCTTCCTTGGAAATTAAGGTTAAATCTGGTGCATAGGAATGATTAAAAGTATAAACGGAAAACTTCGTCATATCTAAAGTTGTAGGTTAAAATTGTAATTTTAAACAAAGCCATTTGGTGCCTTTTTCTTTGAACACTGTTTGGTTTGACAGATTTAGCAAACCACGTAGTTTGATTCTCTGAAGTTAAAAATACATATGATTGTATCGTTTCCTGTAAACAATAGTAGATTGTTGAAAGCGGTTTGTGGTTAAGAGATAAATACTCAAAAATAAAAACGACGCAGTTATAATTTTTGGAAGTAAGTTTTCAAAGCCCATTGTTGACCTTTGCACTTGTGATTGTCAAGATGAAAGAAAATTGAAAGGGTGAGGTAGATATAATGGAATATTGAGTAATCAAATGAAATTTTGTCGGCAATTTTTTTTATTTAAGCAAGGGCTTGTTTGCCCCAGGGAGAGTTCGTCTGTTGATTTTGAAGGCTGCGTTTCGAATCCATAGTTGTTTTTTGGCAACGTTCCCCACCCTCCATCCACCAGACCCACTTCAACTTACCAGCATTTCATAGCCAACAACACTACTCCATAAACACCCGCTTAAACATTGCATAAATGTCGATTATATACCTGCTATTGTAGATAAACCTGCATTTTAAAATTTATTTGCGAGTTGAAGTTCTTATTTTTCAACTACATCAGACAAGTTTACAACGGCACATTGTCATTGATCTCATCATTGGTGGTGTGAAACACAACGACTAATGGGGCAGGAACAAAGACAATAAGACGATCAGAACGATAATCCATATACCCTTTGTACCGGAAAACCAACGGCTAGATTATCATCGGCACAACTGGGACGGAGAGAAAAGTGAGAACCAGAGTTTTGTCAGAGTGGGGCAGCTTTGGGCAGCCGAATAAGTGAAGACAAAAGCCAGTTTGAACACCAGTCAATCAGAAAATAGTCCTGATTGACGCATCGACTGTATCAGTGATCGATCTAAGATACACGACCGGGGAAGGTGTATATATAAACGTCTCAGATTTCATCTAGGGAGAGTCCTCGTGGTGTAGTGGTTAGCGGGCTGAATTGCAACATCATAGTAACTGAGTTCGAATTCTAGTGGCGCTATTACATTCAATTTTGGCGTAATTCCCGCCTCTAGGTCAAATAAAGAACCACTACTGTCCTTCTGTAACGTAATTAAACGGCTCATAGAAAACTGAAATTGGATAAATGAATAAATAAATAAACTAGACAGTTCTCCGAGTAGCAAGTCCGAGCCACTCGTGGTAATTAAAAAGGACTAAGGAGGACTAGAGTTCTGAGAATCGTATACGCATTTGCAGAGGGGGCAGAAGCGGATGTTTCTGGTCCTGACACAACAGGCGGAAGAGAGGGGACCACTCTGGTCCTTTCGACGGTTGATTGTGAGAAGTGATAAGATAAAAAACCTCAGTAGAACACCAGCCACGAAGATGTAAGGAGACGAAAGTTTATGAACCCCAAATTTGGGGGCGCTCAAAAGGGGAGCCTTGACTTATAAGCAACCCAGTGGACAAGCATATTTGAACCAGAAAAAAAAAAATAAGGTCAGTGTCTGCTCTCTCTTTCCCACCATATTTTGTTTATTTTGCCTAACTAAGGCAGTTGTCTTAGTTTCTATACTGTTTTTCTTTTCTTCCGGCGGCTACCTAGATGTTCAGTAGTCAATAAACATTTGTTAAGTGCAAAACAGTTCCAAGCGTTCGTCCCCCGTCAAACGGCGGAATTACAACGGGGTCTAAATTCTCTCTAGTAACGCAATGGTACACTTCTCATGGATTTAGCATTAGGTGTTATTAAACAAGTGTTGTATAGTATACTGTGTCCTTATTAACAACGAGGAACACGTATGTATATAAAAATTATAAGATTATATTTTTATTCTAGGCGATGATACTTGTGTGGAGCAGAAAAGCAATCGCAGAGAAATCGTGCACACGGAGGAGCTGTCGAGAGACGGAAGGGCCAGTGAGCAACTGACTTTAGCCGAAATTCGGGAGCTTACATAGTCTACAACTCTCACGTGACCTGCAGCAATTCCTCTTTTTCGTTAACCATGGTTATGCCCACATCTCACTTCTTTGCTTTCCATTGGTTATGTTGTCTGCTTCCCATTGGCTACCGGTTCTGTGGGCGTACGCATCTGCCACTATCACCGAATTCAACCACGCCCATCGTTCAGGTGATTTTCCGATATCTTCGACCAGATGCACCTGTTTTCAACATAACATCTGTGGGCATGGTGACATTTCGGCAATCACATTGTTGATATTATCCTTGAGCGGATGTAGTCCTGTCAACATCCTCTGATACACAGTACCTGTGGACATGATGACATTTCGGTTATCATACCGGTCTTATCAATCTGTCAACAACATCCGCCGTATTCACACCCGTAGGTCACGTTAATATATTAAACAAGAAGATGTCATCAAGCAGATAGAATGGGATAAATCTCCGGTAGACACACATCATAGGGATTATCAAGTACCCTTAGAGGAATCCAGATCGACCCTCACCTTTGATGACAAGATATACTGGTTTTTAGCAAGCTATTTGATTATTACAATAGGATATTATAATCTAAACTTACAGTATTTTTTAATCAGAACTTACACGATATAAAGAACAAATTAATCGATCGAAAGCAGTTAACTTTCAGAATAGACTGCATCGGAGAATCTTCGATCAGTCGACTCATCCTAGCGAACTTGAAAGACTATCTATGCATCGGTCACAGGTTGTCCGATTAGTGACGAAAATTTTGTCGGCAAGCCGCAAGACTTACTTATAAAATTATCTAGAATAATACACCGACCTTTGCATGTGGGTCTGTCTGATAATAGCAGCCATAAGAAAAATATCTGGGAGATACTTATCTGCATGCATATTAACTTGAACTTTGGCTCAACACAAAAAATTAACCATAAAACTAGACAACTTTACGATTACTTTAAGCAATAAACTAAGAAAAAATCATGAGAGGACCAGGATATGGCAACAAACGATACACCCGGAGAGAGAAACTAAATCTCTATTAATAACAGGATATAATAGTGACATCAGGATTAATTATGAGAAAGCAAAATTTGATAAAACATAAGAATTAGACTGTACTGGATTTTTCTCTGAAGCCATTCTTTGTTACTGGATTTCATCAAATGGCAAAATATGTCATTTTTTAAAGGAAGTGGGGTGATGTAGAAACTTTGATACATCGAAAGAAAATATACATTGACCACCAGGTGCCCGTGGTGTAGTCGTTATCGCCGTAGGAAATGATCACGACGATACGAGTTCAAATCCTGGACGAGACTGATTGCATTTCACATAGCACTAATACCCTTGGAAAAGGTATGAATCCAAATATTCTCCCTCCAGCTATGGGTAAATAGTAGGACAGACTAGGTTCTTCAGCCTTGGTTAGGCAACTAGTGTAGGAGAAGGAAAACTCTGAATTAAAACCTGTTAAACTCCGCTTAAAAATTGACCTTGTGTCATATCCTGCCCGAGCAGAGGGGTTGGGTAAATAGTACCAGATAAGACGGACATGATCAGGTGTATGTTTTTACATTGCCAGTTTCATCTCCTTTTTCGTTAGCTCTTATTCTTTATTTTTTTTTTATAGCATGAGTAATGGTTCTTAAAGATGACAAACCTTCAGTCATTAATACTATGGCTCGAAGTTGCTAACTAAATTGGGCGTAGGGTCATGGCTCCTTAAATACGACGGAAGAATTGTACTTTGGAGATAAAAAGGAGTCTAGAGCAGATATTTTTAAAATGAAACTTGATTCTTAATAACAACATGGTTTAGCCAATAAACAGTCGATTGACAGTTGTTTTCTTAAAATATATAGATCGATAGAATTTGCAGCAAGATTCACTCAAAATATTTGAACAGAATTTAACATATACAAGAAACTAGTGTGATTGCAAAACACGAAGAAGGAGAATTACACTTTAGTCAAAAAGCGAAAACAATCATTTGTGTTATTTTTTACTTTTATCTGTTGAACTGTTTATAATTGAAAGTAGATTGCATCATACGTCTATCCAATAATAGCCACGTGTCTTTTTTAAAAGCAGAAGGTGGGAAATTATATATATATATATACAAACAATAGGAGAAAAATTAAGATAAAGTGTAATTTTAGTTGATAAATGTAAAAAAAAAGAATATCAAATTGCTTCAAAGTCTTTTCTAATTGGTAGCATAAAAACCACCCACCCGCGAAAGAGCATGTATATATATATATATATAATTATGATTAAAACATAACGCTAAAAGTATTTTAAAACTGGAAAATCTTTGCAGTGTACGATTCACAAAAAATCAAAGCACATATAGAATAGGATGAAATAAAAACAGGATCGGCAACGTGAAATTCTGAGACAGGAGTTTTCTTAGTTTTTATTGTTATATCTTATTGCTGAAAATATTTTGTACGTATATATATATATATATATAAAGAGAGAGATAAAGACAGACAGAGAGAGATAGAGAGAAAGAGAGAGAGAGTGAGAGGAAGAGGAAAATGTGTAATGATTAATAAAACAGTTCTACAAATCGGCAACGTGAAATTTTGAGTCGTGAGTTTTCACAGTTTTTATTGTTATATCTTATAACTGAAAATATTTTGTACATATATATATATATATATATATATAGAGAGAGAGAGAGAGAGAGGGGGAGAAGAGGAAAATGTGTAATGATTAATAAAACAGTTCTACAAATTTAATAAATTTTAACTTGTGTAAAACTTGTTGAAAAACAACCAAAGTTACTATCACTTTTCTTGATAAGAAAACTTAATGATAGATAAGGCGTTATTATCTCCCAATTTAACAAGAAAATTGTTCACAGCAGTTTGCATTGTTTTAAACTCGATAATATATTTTGCGCGTGTGCAAAAGATCTTTCGATTTTTCTGTCACAATCTGGAGAGGATAATATGTATTCGTAATGCTAGACGTTAACAATTACCAATGAAGACAGTTTTGGAGTTATAAGAATGTTTAAGGTCGATGTATTGTGTTGTTGGCAAATAAGGACATTGTTATTCGTATTATTTGTTATCTTTTTGTTGTTTGTTGAAGCTGGAAAGAAATGAATGACGAAAAGGAAAGAGAGAGGGATACTTTTGAACTCAATTTTTATTTTCAAGGTCTACGTCTATTTTCAGGTGCTATCAGAAAATACGGAAATTTGGGCCGCAAATATGCTTAAGTTGGAAACAGAAGAAACATGAACAGACGGGAATTTTAAAGTATTATATTACTGTTGCCCGTGGAGTAATGGTTATCGTCGTAGGAATTGGAACCGGCGATACGAGTTCAAATCCTGGACGAGATTGATTGCATTTCACATAGCACTAATACCCTTGGGAAAGGTATGAATCCAATTATTCTCCCTCCAGCTATGGGTAAATAGTAGGGCAGACTAGGTTCTTCAGCCTTGGTTAGGCAACTAGTCTAGGAGAAGGAAAACTCTGAATTAAAACCTGTTAAACTCCGCTAAAAAAAATCGACCTTGTGTCATATCCTGCCCGAGCGGAGGGGTTAGGTAAATATCATTATATTACTGTTGCAAACAAATTTTTCTGTTTGAGGCTATGAACAAAATTATTATACAAAATAAAAATATGATAATCCACTAAACTGAAGTAAACTGTTGTATATACAAAAGTTTACCGTACTTTTTACGCGGCTCAAGGTCACTGCTGGGGTTTTAGAAGAGACAATTTTAACGCTCGGGCGTTAATGAGCTTGGTTGTAAAAATGAGGACTTAATATGTCTTTGATAACCATTGCCAACGTTTTTTTTTTTAAAGATGTGCCGACCATTTATTGTGTCATACATGTCCTTTACAGATAGGGGTCGGCCACGGGACCCCCCCCACTTACCTTATTTATATATTTTTTGTTGTGAGAAGTTTTTTTTTTTCCTGATCCATTAGAAATGGCCGTGCTTCCTGGTCGGGTTGTTTAAGATATCTCAGGAATCACTTTGGGTAAAATGTGAATTTGAGGGTCCACCATGTGTGTCTGAGTTTATTAGGAATGTTTAGCGGACGCTGATACGAGCATAAGACACAACGCACTGCTAAGGCCAATGGCCTTAGCAAACACATATGCTCCGAATAGCTGTCGAGAGAAAAAGGTGCGTCCGTTCAGTCGAGGTGTGTCAAGGGGACTGAGGAAGTGTTTCTCCTTAGCACCAATTTCGCTTCTTGTCAGTGGCCTCCGGGGGGATTTATTTTATTTTGTGTTTATTCTATTTTTTTCTATTTATTGCTTTTTTTTATTTCTTATTTTATCCTGATATGTTATATTAATACAAGCATATCTGTCTAAAAAGTAAACAAGAAGGATATAATCTTATACTCGTAGAAATATTGAAACACATCCCGACGGATTAAATGTTGGACAGAATTGTGGCCTGTTAGGCGCTAAAAAGAAGACACGGAAGACGAGAAAGTATGTCAAACAGATGTATTGAATAAGAACATATATACAAAATAAGACTGTTAGTAGAGCAGATTAAAGTGTCTGTCTAAAACTGTCAGGTTAATCTAGTTGGAGGAAGTCGGTATTTGTCGATCGTCCCATCGACCGGACGACTGTGGCACAAGGCCTTTTTTGGTGAATCCAGGCACAGGGCCGTACCCCAGACACGCCCGGTGGCTCAAAAAATACCGTCAGCATTCCCCTAAAACGGTCACCTCAGGCACCAGGCAGTAAACCTAGCCCCTCCAATGGGGGTTAGAGCCTTGGGGTACCGCCCCCTGAGGCTCTAGGATGCCGGTCGAGGAACGCCTCGACTGACTACAAGCGGTGCCGGTACACACCCGACCAAATCCATGTACTGACAACTCCGCCGACCGAAGTGTGCCCCAGCCCAGCGCCTCCCAGAGAGTAGTGCATACACTCCATTTAGCTTGGAGGAAATCGATATTTGTCTCTATCTCCAAACAGACAGGACTTGACACAAGTTCAATGACTCAAAGGTCGCTTATAGTGGGGGCTTGAGGGAGGGGAAGGTAGAGCATGAGCCGAAGCACGAGCCCTTCTTGAGCATGCTGGTCATCGGGCAACTCAGTGCAATGTGGTTCTGATTAGCCTGGCTGGACACGGACCCAAATTTGGGTCCGGGCATGGATGCCTGATTATGGCTTAAACTGGACAGCAATGTACACTGCTTCACAACGGTGACAAAAATCGTCCATAAGGCAGCTAGCCCACCCGAATGTGACCCAGCCAAAGCCAGGGGCCTTTCGCCCTCAGGTCTGCCATAGAGCATTGACCGTCCGGCACGGATGCCAGGCAGTCCACTGAAAAACCTATGCACGAAGCAGCAGCTAATCGTGCTCCCTTGCAGAGAGAAAATCTTGATATTTGTCTCAGCCTCCTACCAGACGCAACTTGACACAAGGTCAATGACCCAAAGGTCGCATTATATTAAGGATTAGGAGAGGGGAAGTTCAGACGCTATCCGAGGCACGAGCCCCGCTTGACTTTGCTGGTCATTGGCCCACTTAGGGCCTGATGAACCAAAAATGATCCAGGCACGAATGCCTAATTATAGCTTAAACTGGACTGCTAGGTCCATTGCTGTACAAAAGTGACAAAGATGCCAATGCTGCAGCTCGCTCACCCGAAGGTAGCCCAACCGAAGTCGGGGGCCTTTTGACCTCAAGTCTGCCGGGTATGGACTGCCCTTCAATGTTGCAGCACATCCACCCAAAGATAGCCCAGCCGATGCTGGGGGATTTTCGCACTCAAATCTGCAATGGAGAATTGACCGTCAGGCAAGTTTGCCAGACATCCCACTGAAAAGCCTCCGCATGAAGCAGCGACTGATCGTTTTTCCTCACTGGGAGGGAGTCCTTATTTGTCTCTGCCTCCAACCAGACAGGACTCGACACAAGGTCAATAACCTGAAAGTCGATTATTCTGGGGATTTAGGGGAGGAGAAGGTCGGACACGAGACGAGGCTCGAGCTTTCCTGGACATGCTGGTCATCAGCGCATTTACTGCAACGTGGGCCTGATGACACTAGCTGATCATGGACCCAAATCTGGGTCCAGGCACGAATGCCTGATTATAGCTTAAACTGGACAGCAAGGTCCAGTGCTATACAAAAGTGATAAAAGGTATCTATGATGCAGCCAGCCCACCCGAAGGTGTCCCAGCCGAAGCCGGGGACCTTTTGGCCTCAAGTCTGCCATGGAGCATTGACTGTCCGGCACGGATGTCAGACAGTCCACTGAAAAGCCTCAGCAAGAATCAGCTGCTGATCGAGCTTCCTCGCGGGAGGGGGAAAGTCTCTCTGAGAGTAAATTGGGTTAGTATTTATGAAGGAGGAAGATTTCATTATCCTGTTGATGGGTCACCATATGAGATAGTAACTAAGATTCACTCAATCGAAATAAAAACAAAAACGGGTAGCAATAAAAACTAATATTTATTGAATAATGATAAGTAGCGTGTTCTATTACTTGATTTAAAAGAATTAGATATCCTCCAAATTCGATCAAAACTGATTTAGTTCATTGATGATTTTAAATGATTAATGATCTATCTAATAATTTTAGAGGGAAAACTTTTCTAAAATTATCAAGGGTTTTGATCCTACAAGTTTTGTGGGACATATTCAAAAATTACCATCTGCGATGCGAAGAAAAAACGCTGATAGGTTAATAATTTCAAAATGTAGAAATCAAATTTGAACCCTTCCGGAAGCCTTTTTTTTTTTTTTTTAACAAAAATGATCGCTTCTGTTTTGAATGGAAATCAATTGATTTACCTAACACACACTTATATATATTCAAATTAGCCGATCGTAGTCGAGGTCGACTCGAAGCTCTTTTTTAAATAACCACTACACCGAGGTGTCGGGGAGGGTGCTACTCCTTTCACTGGATTGGTCTATTTACTATCGATATGTACCTTATAATGCTTGGGTTTAAACCTGGACGGATAAAGAACCATTTTCTGAGTCTTTGGTATGACCCAATCTTGGAGTGAACGCTGATCTCCCTGACCACTGGCAAATATCCTATCCTCTATGCCAATACGCAGAAAATAGAGACGGTCAAGAAAAAAAGTAGACCTTAAAAGCAACAAATAAATCAACAATAAAACAAGGAAATCAAACAAAATAAAACCTGATTGTCTGCATATTTTCATACGACATAACAATCAATCATTTCACATAGCACTAATGTTATATACTCACATAATAAATATGCTTATATACACATATACATGTTCATGCAGGATACATACTGACGCAAAAAATTAATCAGACGCAGTAATAAACGACGCAAGAAGACTTCTTTAACAAAATATTTACCTCTCACTTTATTAGTAAGGGTACGAAGGGTTACTCAAAGTTTGCGTGTGAGAGGGAACTGGAGACCGAACATAACTGAAATATTTTGACCTCGAAGTTATGGTCGTCAACGTTGTGTCTTTCTCGTTCTCCAGGGCTGCTCAACCAGAGCCCTGGAGTCCACTCTGCTGGGTGCTGGCTTTCAACTACATCTCGTCTATCCCTCTCCAACTCTACTCAACTGTCCTCCTTCTGTTCAATTCGTCGGCCTTATATTACCTTCAAACTCCCACGCGGTGATATGGACACGCCTCCGCAATTTCTTCCGATATCTGACGATCGGGATGTGTCTCTTCTGCTATCTTTGAAATGACCTGTGTGATCGTCATCGAGCGGAAATCACTGTCATGCAGTTCACAGGTCACTCTCTTCCGGTGCGTCAGTCTATGAGAGTATAATGGGATTTTTTTTTTACCACGTCCCATTTCATCAACCAATTTCCGCCCACGCGATTTCCTCTCATAACTGCCATTAGAATGTGTCACTTCCTTCCGGTGCATCACCTTAAATAGCATTTTTGGCCGGGTCAGAAGGTCAAAACATAACACTAATACCCTTGGGGAAAGGTATTTATCCAATTATTCTCCCTCCAGCTATGGGTAAATAATAGGGCAGACAAGGTTCTTCAGCTTTGGTGAGGCAACTAGTCTAGGAGAAGGAAAACACAGCATTCAAACCTGTTAAGCTCCGCTTAAAAAATGACCTTGTGTCTTATCCTGCCCGTGCGGAGGGGTTGGTAAATTTGATAACAATCAATGATAGTGAACAATGACATTAGGTGTTTTTAATTTTACAAACTTAAAAAAAAATACCGCTTTTCCTTTTATTTTGAAATTTATGCATTTGATGTATTTTTGTTTATTGATTTAGGAACTTTAGACATATTTCACGTTTCTATTTTAAAAAAGTAAAAATTTGTTTCAAAAACTTATATATAAATCTACTGGGATAAGTCAAACGTGTTAGAGTTTCTTTGCATCATTTTATAAGGTTATACAAGTAGTTATGGCTGGTTAGATTTCCTCTTCTCTACTTCATCATTGTATGCTAACACAGAGAATTTGTCTAGATATATGATTGCGCGACAGGACACAGGAGGAAGTAGTTTTATGCTTTTCTTAAGATATTAATGGTAAACAGGAATAGATTCAGGCTGAGTTTAAACTTCATCGATTCTGTTTGCTCTGATATTACGCTGGATATAAACATTTTTAGAGATAAATGTTTGAGCAATCAGCATTTTTCGTTTTAAATATAAGTAAACCATCGTCCACGTTTCCTACTGAAATTAAACTGCTGATAAGACTTCTTCTATCAGAAAGATACGCATTTGCATTTGTAGTTTCACTGGCTTTTCGATTTGGAGTAAATACTCCAAGCTGATTGCCTCGTGTGAACGTGATAAATGGAGACGAATTTCTGTCAATGCCTTCTAGCCGCTACGTCTCTGACAAAAGGCAATGGAAATTTGGCTGAAGGCCAGTTCTAGAATTTATTGTAGACGAAGAAGAGACAAGCAGGAGAGAATTAATAGCAATAATTTTTTTTGTGGATTTGCTTATTTTTTAGTCATTTTGTTTATTTCTTAAGAAAATAAATGAACCGATTAAATTCTTGTTGAATATTTAACTATGTATAAATATTGTTAAATCCGTAAACCAATGGTACCTCAGTGTGGATAGATTAATAATAAAAAAATGGACAGCAACTGGATGAAAGAGGAATTGACAGCGTTCAAGATCTCATCCAGTAGGCTAAGTATTACAAGATATGCTTGATCTAGCAGTCGAGAATGAAATCAATATTTAAATCAGGACCTGCAGAGAGCACAAGACTCGATTAAAGAAATAATAATAGACTGGCTGCTTTTAATGGCATGTCAGCCCGGCTAGGGTTATTTTATACCACAACATAAGAAAATCACGTTCATTGTATGTTCATCTTTATAGTTTTGTTTACGTTCACTTTCGGGCAAATACCTTTGAGAAAAGTGTGAACCCTCTTATCCTCCCAGCCATGGGTTAAATAGTACCATTACTGTTCTTCTAGAAGGTTGGCTTTGGCATTAAATAGCCTACAAAGGTTGATATGCCATTAAACAAAAAACCCAACCAAACCAAAAACCAAACCAAACCAACCAACCTTTAATTTTTTGTAGTTGTTTCTTAATAGTTTTTTTTTATTCGCACACGGTCCAATAGAATGATATAAATTTTGAAACGTATCTATTTGACCCTTAGATGGGACCCTAGCTAGTTCTACCACTTTCGATCAGATTGGACCTCTGATTAATAACAATGAAAGGGTACTTTAAATCCCTTAGATTTCCAGAACTGCTGCCTTCCTATTAAATGCAGTTTAGTATCTTACTTCGGATATCCATTTTTTTGAGGGGGTCTTATCCTCTCTGCAATGAATACAGTCAGCATATTCTCAGCCCCATCGACAGAAGTGTCATAAAATAACAACATACATTTAAGCTGAAGTATCATAGAGGATAATTGATGTCAGTTGAAATTGATTTAAAAATCCGAAACCCTGATAATGTGATAAAAAATCAATCAGAACTAAATTGTATCAGTTATTATTGCTTCATTTTTCCTCTTCCGATAAAATCACAATCATTAAAAAACAATGATGAAGATGAAATATTTGTTTAATACAAATCACCAATGATTACATAACTGATTAATTAAACAGCCAGTGTCTTTTAGAGTTATATTAAAAAAAAAATGTGATTACTAAATCAATTTGCAATTTAGAGAAAAGAAGAAGCGAGTATTGTAAAAATCAGAGAAAACCTGCTTACGAGGTGCCTTCAATAAGTTGCTAGACTTTTTTGTACTGGCATTTACAATTGTCGTAGACTCTTGAAGATTCACTCTGTTATTGCTATACATCTTATGAGATGACTGACTAATCCTTATGATTTCACGTTCAAATGAACAACTACAGCAGCAATTGGAATACACCTAACTAAATCCAGATTGTCATAGCTGGTGAATTTCAAAAATGCAATCTGGACGTGTGGACACTTTAGAAGAACAATATGCAATAAAATTCTGTTTTAAACTTGGAAAAAATGCCATAGAAACGTATGGAATGTTCCAGACTGCTTTGGGACCATCTTACATGAATCGAGCATGACTTTTTGAGTGGCATAAGAGATTCATGGAAGGCAGGGACGCTGTGAGGGATATTGAGAGGTGTGTGAGGAGCAAGGAAGTCAATAGACCAGAGTTGATTGGCCAAAGGGTTAGAGTTAGGGTTACTATGTTGAAGTTTTAAGGGAGTTCACGAAGAGATTCCGTCGGAAAAAGCCAGCACTCTTGAAATCGGGTCAGTGGCATTTCTACCAGGACAATGCACCAGTCCACAACTCCATCCTTGTCACAGACTATTTAACCCAGATGTGCATCAAGACAGTTCCTCAGCCTCCCAATAGTCCAGACGTTGCTCCCTGTGACTTTTGCTTATTCCCTAAGCTCAGAAGCTGTCGTGATGAGACAATTGAGGAGATAAAAGAGGCTGTGACGAAGATCATTGACACGCTCACATAAGAGGACTTCAATGGGTCCTACCAGAAGTTGTGGGAACGGTAGAACAAGTGCATTGCAACCGGAGAAGATTACTTCGAAGGGGAGTAGAGTTTCATGTTTGTACTATCAATAAAAGTGCCAATACGAAAAAAGTCTGGAAACTTATTTAATGATCCTCGTATATAGTCAAAATATAACTTTTTGTCTGAATTATATTAAATTGCAATATTTTGATTCATCAAATGAAGCATTGTCAATTATTATGTATTTTATTCTGGGTCTTTGAAAAAGTTGTCGTTAAAAAGACGAAAACGTTGCCATATAATAATAATAAATAAATATATATTAGATTTATATATTTAATTCCTGGAATAAATACTGCAACCCTGGGTTTCATGGAGTTTTTTACAAAAAACAATCATCTGGCAAATCAGAAAATGGAATGATTCGAAAATCGGAAATCGAAAAAATACGAAAAAGTTACAGATAAAAAACCGTTGAGAATTCGTATGAAAGTTTACGTGTGGTTTTAAGTGTGTGAGGGTATGTGGGTGTGTGCATAGGCGTGTATGTGTTATAGTAACGTATGGATGCGTGTTTTTATGAGGTTAAACCAGGCTACAAGCGCATTGAGTAAGCGGATTTGAATTCCTGAGTGTGTCTTAATATTTCGTTACATTATTTTATTTCTGTATGCGTAGGTGACTATAGCTATGGAACAAAACATCATTATTTATATTTAATATCCATCATCATCATGTCGCACTGATAGCACGGATATCCCTGACCCTCTCTCGCCACTCCTCCATATCGTTCATCGCTCTAGGTAGGTCTTCAGGAACACATCCCATATGCTCACATAGCTGCTGAATGTATGTTCGTGCTGGTCGTCCTGTTTTGCACGGCCATGTGTGGGGGTCCATAAGAGTACATCTCTTATGAGTTCGTCCCAGCTTCTCCAGCAGTGTCCTTCATGTCTGGTTCGTCTAACTTGAATAGTTTTCGTGATAGGAGGCAGGTGGCCGTACAGTTGGTGTCTTGTGGGGTGTTGCCGCCAGGACTTGTTCAAGATTGCACGCAGCATTCTTGTGTAATTGCTGTCTAGCTTCTTCTCCTGCCGTTTTGTTAGCGTCCATGTAGTGCACCCGTATAGCAGTTTCGATGGGACCGCTGCCTGGAAGAAACTGCGTTTCATTTTATCGGTTAGGTCTGATTTCCATATAATCGATAGCCTATTGATAGCTGTCCATGCTTTCGTTAACCTCGTTTCGGTGTCCTTTTCGGTTGATTCGACGCTGCTTCCTAGGTAAGTGAATTTGTCTACTAGTTTAAGAGGGGTTCCTTCTAGAGTGGAGATGTCTCCCGTTTGATTATTGCACATATATTCCGTTTTGTGTGCATTAACATAGAGGCCTATGCTTGCGGCTGCTCGTTCCAAACTATGCAGTAGTGTTTCGGCTTGGTCGGGTGTATTTGCCAGTATCGCTATGTCATCGGTGTAGTCGGCGTCGGTAATTGTTTTTGCGGGGTACCTTCTGCTTCTTTTCTTCGTCAGCTCGAAGCCATTCTCTCTGATTTTGTCGATCGATGTTCTAAGTACGTAGTCTAGATAAATGATAAAGAGGTACGGGGCCAGCGTGTCCCCTTGTAGTACTCCTGCTATAATGTCAAAGTATTCTGTGTCTCCATCTGGTGATCGTACTTTTACTTTGGTGTTTCTATAGAGAATCGTTATTGCTGCTACTGTTTCTTTAGGTATGCCGTACGCTTGTAGGATTTGTTCCATCTTTCCTCTGTGAATGGAATCGAAGGCCTTGGTAAAGTCGACAAATATTAATGTCGCTTGTAGGTTTTTTGCCCGTACACCTTCAAGGATTCTACGGATGGTTAATATTTGTGAGGTCGTGGATCTATTTCTTCGGAAGCCATTTTGGTTTTTCCTAAGTATGTTGTCGATTTTGGGTTCTATGCGGTTTCGTAGTAGGGCATTGTAGATTTTGGCAGCTATGGATGTAAGTGTTATGCCTCGGTAGTTTTTGGCTAATCCGAGGTCCCCCTTTTTAGGAAAGGGGAGTATGCACCCCTTCATCCATCTATCTATCGGATTTTGATTGTATACTGCGTTGCAGTGTCGGAGCAGTGTGTCATCGAATTGTCTGGTCTTCCATACTTCTGGGGGAATCTCGTCCAGCCCTGCAGCTTTCCTATTTTTAATTTTTCTGAGAACCGAGTCGAGTTCTTCCTGTGTGAACGGTCGTAGTTTAATGTCTAATTGTTTACTAATTATTCTGGTGATTGGTTCATGTGTTATTTTCGGTGGGTTTCCTAGTAGGTTTTCGAAGTGCTGTTTCCACAGTTTTATTCTTTCAGGTTGGTTTGCTGCTTTCAGTTTTGCTTCGGCTGTATTCTTTCTTCTACTCACTTCATTTATTGTTTGCCAGTCTATCCTAGATTGTCTATCTTCCACCGAGTCTCTAATCTTATCTATCTGATTTTGAATGTATTCTGTCTGTTCCTTTATATATACGCCTGCTTATTGATATTGTGCTGTTTTTAGTTTTAAGGCATTTGTGTTTGTTGGGTTTTTTCGATAGTTTTTGGAGGCTGTTTTCACTAGTGCATGTTTTTCTCTCACCGCTAAAGTTTCCCATGGGACTCTATATTTAGTTTTGAGTTTTGTTGGAATGCATTTCGCTGCTGCCTCGAGGTGCGCATTGACGAAATTTTTATATCCCTCGTTTGGTGTACCTTTTTCCGTCTTTTCTTGTAGTGTTTCGAATCTGTTTCTTAATTCTAATACGTATTTATCTCTTATATCTCTGTTGTTCAAAAGGGCCCAGATATAGTGTTTGGTGGTCTCAGTTCGTTTGGCGTTTTTTCGTAGGCTTAGCCGTATTTTCGCCGTGACTATTCGGTGATCGGTGGACACACCCTCGAAAGAGGAGTATGCCTCGCAATTCATTGCACTATTTTTCCATTTCTTGTTTATAAGGACGTAGTCTATCTGAGCTTTAGTATTGTTCGCGTACGTGTATGTGCATAGTTTGCCCTCCCTTTTTTGGTAGTTTGTATTGAGGCATGCTAATCTATTTTCTATCATGAAATCTGTTAGATGTTGCCCATTCCTTTTTGACGTGTTGTGGAGGCTGTATTTGTTGTTTCCGTTTTTCCCAATTTGGGCATTCATGTCTCCGCCAATGACTAACATGTGTTTAGGGATGCTACGCACTAATGAGGATAACTCATCGTAGAAGGTGACTAGTTCAGTTTCTTCACTAACTTTGGTAGGGCTGTAGCAGGAGATGATTGTTGCCGTTAAAAGTAGCTGCCATCATTCTAGGTTGGATTTTCTCAATGCTATTTAGCGTTTTTAATGCTCTAGGTCCTATAAGCAATCCTACCTTTCCTACTGCGGCGTTGACAGAGTTTTTCCATGTGGATACAGTGACGAGCGACCATCCATTGCCAGTTTCGTGATATTTGATATATTCGGTGTGCCTGCATCTGTGTTCTTGTATGCATATTATGTCAATCTTATGTTCTACGGCCGATGGGTTTAGCTCTGGTAGTTGTCCTATTCTATTTAAGGTTCTTGCGTTAAATGTCGCTATTTGTAGTGTTTGCTTGCATTTTAGTAGTTTTGGTCGTTTGGGTAATGTAATATCCGATTATCTTCATTAGTAGCAAATTGTCAATTGGCCCTGTTAAACTGCATCATTCCCAGCAGTCATAAATAAGCAATAATGAAAGTTATATTAGTAGCTCTCTTACACACCTGCAAACACACTCGTATATATATATATATATGCGTGTGTGTATGTTTGCGTGCGTGCGTGTTATTTTGAGACTGTCACGCAGTCTGTTCTTATCGTTCATCAGTCTAGGTCAATGTGTCATTGGAGCTAAGCGGCCGTGTAACTGCTGTTTTGTGGAATGTTGCATCTAGGATTTGTTTAATACAGCACGCAGCATTCTTGTGTATTCCTAATTAAGCGTTTTGCGTTAGCATTCATGTGGTGCATCTATTCATTAATACTGACACAGTCACATCTTGGAAGAAATCACTCTTTATTTTATCAGAGATCAGATTTCCATATAATCGATAACCTGTCTATAGCAGTCCATGATTTCACGAGGTGTATATTGACATAGCTTTCAAAATATGAGATATTTGTTCCGATATACGTGAAGTGGTCTAGCACTTTTACAGGCTTGCCAGTTAATGCGCAGATGGCTCCTTGTCTGAAATATATGAACTCTTTTATTTAAGCTCATGTTGTGGTTTGGTTTCTTTGTTTAATGGTATATCAACCTTTGTAGGTTATTTAATGACAAAGCTGTTCTCCTAGAAAAACAGTAGTGGTACTATTTAACCCATAGCTGGGAGGATAAGGGGGTTCATACCTTTCCCAAGGGTATTTGCCCGAAAGTGAACGTAATAGCACGACTGGAGTACGAACTTGCTTACTACGATTTCGCAGTCAATCGCTTTAACCATTACACCACGAGGATACCCCCGTTCATGTTGTGGTTAACGCCACTAATATAATAATATATATGTTGGGTCGTTCTTCCCATTTCTGTTTCTTAGCTATTGTTTTTCTGTTTATCATTTATTCTTATTGCTGATTTGGTAGCTGTAATTTGTGTGTCTTTGCTCTTTTTTTTATAGTCTTCGAGTCGTTGTATTAATGCATGTACGCTATCTTGCTCTTCCTTCTTTTCGTGACACCAATAGTATATCTAATTCTTCTCTTGGTTGTAAGGGCCTTTAACTTTTTCTATCAGCTCTTGTTTGATGGTGTCCGCTTCTACTATTCCCAAGAATTTGTAAGTTTCTTTTTCCCCGAGCGTTTTAATTTTTCTTGATTTGATAGTTCTATTCTTTTAGTCTTTTGTCAATTTCCACTTCTATTTATTATTTTTCTTTATCAAATTTCATTCCGAAACCCGTACTGTATATTCATATTGTTTTTATTAGAGTCTTCAATTCGCCTTCATTTTTGCAAGCAGCTTGATGTCGTCCATGTTCATTAGGTTATTGATCTTTTCTGGTGATATAGTAAAGTTGTAGCCCCAGTACATTTTCTAAATATCTGATTGCGTACATCATTATTACAAAAGGAGTACTGAAAGCGCATCTCCCTGGAAGATAACCCTTAGGATTTTCACCTCAGCTAAAGTTTTTCCTTCTGCGATCAATTCCAGTTTTTCATTGTTTCTATGATGTATATTTTCTGCTTTGCTTTGCTTTCCTTGAAGATGCGATGGTCAATGAACAGTAGATCACCCGTTCCACTTCTTCCCTTTCAAGCATCTTACTTGTTCTTTGGAAAAATGCCTGCGGCTTATTAGCGAGTAACATTACCTCCTCTCTAATTTGTGCTGTTAGTATTTGCCATGTCATAGGTACACCAGTTATCGGTCTATAGTTGCTGAGGACAATTCCTTTTATGGGGGGGTCTTTTTGAAGCTGGATTATCTTTCACTTAGACATCCATTCGAGTATATTTGTTTCTTCTAGGAATGTGATGATTTCAATATTCAATCTGATGAGGATTGACGTGAATTTTTAAAATCAGAATCCATGTATGCTATCCAGGCCTGGCGTTTTCCAATTCAGTCCTTTTTACAGAACTACCCTGAGTAATTTCGGGTGTAATATCGCCTCAAGACCCTATTTGAGTCCTTGAATTATTTTCCCTGTTATTTATCCACTTGACAGTCCTGCTAAATTCTAACCATTCCCATATTTTACTTTTGAATAGTTTTGTTTCCTTTGCATTCGGTTATGAGTATGTTTTCGAATATTCTCCTCCTTGTGCTTGAAAGACGTTTCTTTCGTTATTTTCGTAAGTCCTGTTTGTTTGACCTCGTCTCAATATTTTTCAAGTCTGCATTCTTTCTTCAATATCTTTCGCTTTATCTCTTCAAGTTGTATAGACAAATTTGTCAGTTTTCTTTTCTTTTTTTGGGTATTTTCATTCCAACATATCCCCATGTTTTTTCTTTCCTTTTTTCAACATCGCTTGTTGTCGCAATTTCTCTATCTGTCCTTTTAGACTAATTCCCTATTCAGGTTTGTATTTCTGTTCGGGTTCCTTTGGGGAACAACGATTCTATTTCAGCTCAACTTCGCCCCTGTATAAATTAACTTGTATAACTCAGTGATGTTTTCCGTTGGGATTTTTGATAATAATTTGTTTATCTTTTCAGTTTCTACTTTGACATTTTTTTCATTCTTGTTTCCTGAGGGATGGTAATGTAGTCTTTTTCAGTCAGGATTTTATCTATTAACTCTCCATTTGCTTTATCTTCTTGTATTAATGTTTGTTATGAGGTGTTTGTGTATTGTTTCTATTTTCATTATTTCACGTTCCTATTCGGTTAGAGGGTTCTTGCTTTTTAGTATATTTTGTTTCAGTTTGCGTAGAGTAGGGTCTTGTTTATATTCTCTATTTACTTGTCGGTATATTTCTAGTATCTCAATATCAGAAAACCCACCTTTCTAAAATATCATTCTTACTTGGTCGGCAAATGTTTAGTTTCTTGTATAAAACCAAGTGGATTCAGCCCAAATTTCTATTATTCTTTTACTATATTATCGTGGGGATTAAAAAAGAGAAACAGAATAAAGAAAATAAGTAAAGAAAAAGTAGCAGTTCCCAGGAGGCATCTGACAGGAAGCGAAATCTACGCATGCCGGAAAAGATGAGCCCCCAAGCGCCAAATGAGTATTCTTTCAATCAGATGTTACCACTGATGTCGAAAGGAACCTTTTCACTCAAATGCTATCATTGTAGAACACAAGCTCACCAAGTCCTGAGTTTGCTGCCAGCCGTGTCTCCAACTAGCGGCCACATTTACTAAACATACATCAAGTGACCAACCTACTGGACAATCTCTAAACCTATATTTCAACAAGAATGACTTTTATATATTTCAACACCTTGTCTTGGAAATTCGGCTATTTCTACTGGTTCCGAACCCATTTTCACCTGAGAATAGTCGTGAACCCCAAACAAAAGTTTTGAATATAAAATTATCTTTGTCTCTTTCCTTCCGTCCCTAATTCAATCGTAGTTTCCCACAAACAAAAGAAGACGACAAGTGAATGGGGTAAGGAGAGAAAAATCGAGTCAAATACAAAACTTCCCGACAAAAATTCCCGACAGTACAGACGAAACCCAGCAATTTACCAACCACCGTACACTAATACCACGAATAAATAACAAAATTTCTCATGTACTCAATCTTTATTTATGTTTTTCAACATAACTCGAATTAGAATTTGTAAATTAAACTTGAAATTTTAGTCTGTGTCGTCTAGCAAAAAAAATATAATAATCTTCTTCATCCGACTGTAAACGAAAATACATTCTCAATCTATTATACAGGGTGTCTCAAAATAGATAGAATCCATTGATATGACAATGATTTATTACTGAGACAAGCGCAATGGTGGTCCATTGGAACATGTCCTGTAAAAAAAATCATCCTTTGATCTTGAGACATCAAAAAAGCATCCTTTGATTTAGAGACATCAAAAAAGCATCCTTTGAGCTTGTGGCATAATCAATGTTTCTTTAAATTTATCTTATATTATCTTTCAGGACATGCAACCTTTTTGGGGGTATTGTCTTAGTAATAAATCAATATCATATTAATGGGTTGCATCTATTTTGAGACAGTTTTGAATGATTTTGTCTCCAAATAAGTAGTGACGCAAACTCTGCTTCCTCTATGGTCCAAAGCATTGTGATCGATGATTAATTCGTATAAAAGTACATTATTTTAAACACACACACACGTATATATATATATATATATATATATATATACCTATTATGACCGATTATTAAGGGTCAATAAAATAATATCCCAACACGGAGATATGAGGTGCAACACAAATGTATCCAAGTCTTTGAGGAGGGTTTTTTTGGTTCAACGTACACGAAGACAGGGGGCATACTACAGCCGTTGCTCTGCCTCTACCAGCGAAGTTCTTGATTAATATCCTCTTTGGGTAAGTCTATTATTCTGGTCATAGGTGAGTCACCAAAAACAATACCGAATGTTCATTTTACGTAAGTATTCAATGGCTCCACCACGTGTTGGATGCGATAGAAATTTGATTTCTAAGTGGAGTTTAACAGGTTTGTATATCAAGTTTTCGTTTTCCTTGACAGGTTTCTATCCCAAATTTTAAGAATCCAATCTGCTCTACTATTTACCTTTGGTTGGAGAGAGAATAGTTGGATTCATGCCTTTTCTAAGGGTATTAGTGCTATGAGCAATGTAAACAACTGGGTTTCTGTGTTCTTTTACTCTGACCGTAACAACTGCAACACACACACACACACACACACACACACACGCACACACACACACACACACACATATATATATATATATATATATATATATGCATATGTGTATTGCATAATCAACGATAGTTGATATACCTTTGAACAAATAAACCGAATCGAACATCTAATCTGTGAATTTGAATATAAAGGTCGTATAGCGATACGTATACAAATGCAAAGCACAATACAGACAAATACGAGGTGCATATGATAAGTTTCCAGAATTTTTTTGTATAGTCATTAAAAATTGGCGTAGATACTTGAAAATTCACTATGTTATTGCTATATATCTTATGAGGTGACTGAACAATTTTTATGATATCAGGTTCTGAGAAACATCTACAGCAGCAATTGGAATACACCCTACTAAAGCCTGATTGTCACTGCTGGTATATTTCAAAAATGCAATCTGGACGTGAGGACACTTTAGAAGAACAATATGCAATAAATTTGAGTTTTAAACTTGGAAAAATATCACAGAAACGTATGGAATGCTTCAGACTGCTTTTGGAGCATCTTGCATGAATTGAGCATGAGTTTTTGAGTGGCATAAGAGATTCAAGGAAGGCAGGGACTCTGTGAGGGATGATGAGAGGTGTGGGAGGAGTAAGGAAGTCAATACACCAGAGTTGATTGGCCAAAGGGGTAGGGTTAGGGTTACTATGTTGAGGTTCTAAGGGAATTCAGGAAGAGATTCCTTGGGAAGAGGCCAGCACTCTTGAAATCGGGTCAGTGGCATTTCTACCAGGACAATGCATCAGTCTACAACTCCATCCTTGTCATAGACTATTTGACCAAGATGGGCATCAAGACAGTTCCTCAGCCTCCCTATAGTCCAGACCTTGCTCCTTGTGACTTTGGTTATTCCCCAAGCTCTGAGGCTGTTGTTATGAGACAACTGAGGATATGAAAGAGGCTGTGACGAAGATCATTGACACGCTCACGCAAGAGGACTTCTATGGGGCCTTCCGGAAGTTATTGGAACAGTACAACAAGTGCATTGCATCCGGCTATCAATAAAAGTGCCCATACGATAAAATTCTGGAAGCTTATTTAATGATCCTCGTATATATATATATATATATATATATATAAGTGAAAAGTAAAGTTGGTGACCATTGACGGGGGCGAAACGATGAGCACTCTGGCGAAGGAATTTATGGCTGCCACTTGCATAATGCAAAGCTCTTCTAATGAACTGAGCACTCTTGCATCGGGTAAGGGAAAAATATAAACAAATGAAAGCGACTACATAATGCCTTATATTTCCTGAGCTAACGTGGTTCACTTGTTGACTTAGTGGTATGATTAAAAGCCTAACGTAAAGTTGGGCGGGTTTCGATGCCAGCTTCAAGCGTGTTACGTGTCTAGCCACACTGAAGGGTTATGATAGAACGAAACAATCTGTCTGTGGCTGATAATATATATATATATATATATATATATATATATATATATATATATATACTGATTATATATATATATATATATATATATATATATATAAAACAGTCTATAAAATGATACCCAACATCTAAGAATCACTTGGTCCTAGATACTGACATTCACCAAACGCTGCTGTCTCTGTATCTACGCTAGCCTTAGTCTCTCTCTCTCTCTCTCTCTCTCTCTCTCTCTCACACACACACACACACACACACATATATATATATATATATATAATCATCTTGTCGTGCCATCAGCACGGATATCCCTGACCTTCGCTCGCTTCCCCTCCCTATCATTCATCGCTTCTGACAGGTCTTCAGGTCTTCACATCGTATCTACACAGTGCTACTATAAGTAGGTTCGAGCTGGTCATCCTGCCTTTCCTCGTCCATGTGAAGGGGTCCACAGGCGTAAATCACTTATGAGCTCGCCCCTGCTTCTCCAGCAGTGTCCTGCATGTCTGGTTCGTCTAACTTGAATAATTTTCGTGATGGGTGGTAGGTGTCCATACAACTGTTGCTTTGTTGGGTGCTGCCTCCAGGACTTGTTCAATATTGCTCACAGCATTCTTGTGTAGTTGCCATCAAGTTTTTTCTCCATCCGTTTACTTAGCTATATATATATATATATATACATATATATATAATCTTGTTTATATCTATGTTACTATCAAGTATTTGAACTTATATATATATATTTCATATTGAACTTATATTCATAAATTTCATATTGAACTTATATGTATATATTTCATATTGAACTTATATCCATATATTTCATATTGACCTTATATTCATATATTTCATCATCAAGATAGAAAAAGGAACTTGATTTAAATATCTATTGTAAATTAACTTAACATACTTCTTTCAGTGGAGGTTAATATCATGAAATATTAGTCATCATTGATGAATGGGAGCCAATTTTTCTTGCAGAGCCCGAATGAAGATGGCCATGTTTTAACCCAGAGCCAGAAAATCTAAATTTTCGTTGGGGATGGCCAAATCTTTCATTCAACTGCCAGACATTTTGACCTAAAGTAATTAACGATGTTATAAATTCAGTTTAGATCTCCACAGACATATATTACATCTAAATAATGTCTTCCGATTTTCCAAATGACAAACTGCTACACGTTGGTGGAATTGGAGGTGTCAATTGGTTTAATGATTATCTGCATGCAAATAGCAAGTGAAACAGGCTGGTTATTTTCATTTTGTGTTAATGCAGTTAGGAAAAGCATGACTTTATTTCTCCTTTGGCAGTTATAGTGGCGTTATATATTCTCACTGAGCATGTAGCGATGCTTGAAGTGAAAGAGAAAGAGTGATCTCTTGGGCTAATCATATTGTCTCATTATGTTATATAATTAAGGAATAATTTTTATATTAATCATTTTTCATTAATCATATTTTATCATTGACTTTGGCTGGGCTTTGAACTACTCGGGTTAAGAGTTCAGGTGCATAGCCATTGAATACAGTAATCAGCCGAAAAAGAAATTAAGACCAAGACTGGAAATCGAAATCGCTATCTACAATGTCGCAGTCAAACCCCCATGCCATAAGGACTTCACACACAGACAAGAAAAAATAGTTTTACACCCATTAATGTCTTCAGGTAACTTATCAAATCAAGAGATTCCTGTGATGTAATGATTAAACCGCTGGACTGCAGAATTGTCGTAAGCGGTTTCGAACTCCCGTCCCGCTATTACATTCACTTTTAGACAAAGACCTTTGGGAAAGGTATCAACACCCTTATCCTCCAAACTATGGATTAAATAGCATCACTGCTGTTCTTGTAGAAGGGTGGCTTTGGCATTAAATAACCCAAGAAGGTTGATATGTCATTAAATAAAGAAACCAAACCATGAAGAGTTTCTGCTCTTTAGAAAATTGTTTGAATTTATCTATCCTTTTTGTGAAAATTTACCTTCAATGCGAGTAGATCTATCAACGAAAGTAAATTAAAATATTTTTACACTTGGATTCATTCAGCGATGTCCATCCTGACTTTTCTGTTTTTCTGGCTCATATGATATATATATGAAAATAGTTGGATACTCTCAGCTCTCTAGCCTTGGTTGTGTATCGTCTAGTTGAAGGAAAACATTGAATTCAACACCCCTTACCAAATTAGCAGGATAATTTGCTTCGATGAAGGGGTAAAACCTGGAACTGGAATCCCTAAGAGTGTCCGAAGTTATAATCAAGTTATTCTGAGAACTGCAGCACCTCATCTGTTTCCGTTTCTTTGTTTAATGGCATATCGGTCTTCATGGGTCATCTAATGATTAGTACCTCCTTATAGAAGTTGTGGTAATATTTAACCTATCGGTGAACGCGTGGATAAGAGGACTGATATATTTTCCAACTTGCGAAGGTGAGCGTATTAATGCGACTGAATTTTGAAGTTGCTAAGATGTCGTAGTCTAGTGTGTTAACCACTAAGGCACAGGGACTAATTCAATGGCAACAGTAAGTTATACAGGAATCCCTTGGAAAATCTTGATGACGTGAAGATCTATTGAGTGGAAAAAGTCCTTCTAGTAGGCAAAATAAGTCTGAGTATCCGATTTGAACTAAAAACGGAAAGAAATTAAAAATATCAGAATAGAAACAAAGATAAAGGTTATGAATTTTCTTTGTCAACAAACAGAAAATTTGAAGAATTGGTTTTAAAGAAAAGACGAAAGAATGGTTAAGTTTTCTTTTTTAAACTGACAACGTTCCTTGATAACCAGGATTTTAAGTAATACTACTGTATTGGTAACAGTCAACCATCTTCGACAGCAGTCAATGAATGATTAAGAGAAATGTTAACAATTATTAGACGGCTTTGTTGCACATTTGCAGTATCTTTCTATGTAACAACTGTAAAAAATTAAATAAGTTTTCCTTGTCGATCATATTTAGGTAAAATATGTGTATGTTTGTATAAAATTGAATGCAAGAATTATAACACTCAATCAGAACGTTAATAAAAAAGACAGATTATTTTTCAAACTTCTTTTCGTATCGTTTGTAAATTTCAGGTTTTATATTTCTATATCTAATTGGTCTCAGCGCGTTCGTTATCGATTATTGCTGACAAATGTGCTTGATAAAATGACAAAAATATTTTAATATAACATGCCATTTTCTCCGGATGAATAAAATTTATAAATTAATCTATCCTGATGCATATATTCATACAAAAGTCACCAAACCCCTGAGATTTTTTAAAAATAAAAATACTTTGACCAAATGAAAAAAAGTGTTTGCCAATGGTCCGGGAGACCGGGGTTCAGTCCCAGGTCGAGTGATACCAAAGACTAAAAATGGTTCTTAATGCCACCTTGTTTAAATCTCTGCATTATAAAGTAAGGATCAAGGGTAAAGTGGAGCAATCCAGGAAATGGAGTAGCGCCCTCCCCTAGCTATTGAAAAGAGAGACTTTGGGTCACCCTTGACTAAGGTCGCTAATTTAACTTTACTATATATGTACATATATACATATTAGCACATATACACATATAAAGTAACTTTATATATATATATATATATATATATATATATATATATATAAAGGTAATAAAGAGTTGCTTGCAGTGTTGTATAGTGTCTCGTACGAGGATCATTAGATAAGTTTCCAGGCTTTTTTCGTATGAGCACTTTTATTGATAGTACACACATTAAAGTCTAGTTCCTTTCAAAGTAATCTCCTCCGTCTGCAATGCACTTGTTGTACCGTCACAACAACTTCTGGAAGACCCCATAGATGTCCTCTTGTGTGAGCGTGTCAACGACCTTCGTCACAGCCTCTTTCATCTCCTCAATTGTCTCATAACGACGACAGCCCCTGAGCTTAGGAAATAACCAAAAGTCACAGGGAGCAAGGTCTGAACTATAGGGAGTCTGAGGAACTGTCTTGATACCAATCTTAGGCAAATAGTCTGTGACAACGATGGAGTTGTGGACTGGTGCATTGTTCTAGTGGAAATGCCACTGACCCGATTTGAAGAGTGCTGGCCTCTTCCGACGGAATATCTTCCTGAACTGCCTTAAAACCTCAACATAGTAACCCTAACCGTAACCTTTTGGTCAGTCAACTTCCTTACTCCTCCCACACCTCTTATCACCCTTCACAGAATCCCTGCCTTCCTTGAATCTCTTATGCCACTCAAAAGCCCATGCTTGATTTATGCAAGATGGTCGAAAAGCAGTCTTAAGCATTCCATACGTTTCTGTGATATTTTTTCTAAGTTTAGAATACAATTTTATTGCATATTTTTCTTCTAAAGTGTCCCCACGTCCAGATTGCACTTTTGAAATTCACCAGCTGTGACAATCAGGCTTTAATATTGTGAATTCCAATTGTTGCCGTAGCTGTTCCTTTGAACTTGAAATCATAAAAATTGGTCAGTTATAGCATAAGATGATTAGCAATAAAATAGTGAATTTTCTGGTATCACTGAAGTATAAAAGACACCCAGTCTCTTATGCACAGATAGCAGAAGTAGAAAGAGAAACAGAGAAATAGCCCTGAAAGGACGTCTGTCAGTAGTAAGTACAACTTCGGACGTAACAGCAACAGCACAAGACATATAATACAAGTCGAACTCGAGTTAATAAATAATCAATGAATTGATATTTCTGTCGAACTTAGTTGTTTTGAGGCACTGGTTATGCACTTGTAAACAGTTATGAACAAGTTGATTGCTCTCTTTATGATTCATTTATTTTGACCTTTTGTCAGGTTATGGTTAAATATATGAATAATCATAACGCTTACTCTCATATACAGAAAACTGTTTCTTGATCATTAAGACTTTAAAAGAGATCTTCTTTGTTGTCACGGAGTAATGATTATCTGAGTTGACCCAATTACTTTTATATCAAGTAAAAATCATAATTCTTAAATATTACACACACACACACACACACACACACACACACACACACACACACACACACACATATATATATATATATATATATATATATATATATATATATATATATAGTATTATTCGGTCCAGTTAAGAGTAATTCCTTCAGGACAAGAAAATCATCCAAAAGCTGAACATTTAAATTTTCCTGGTAGAGAGCTCAATGTAATTAATATTACAGAGCAATACTTTCTTTAAAGAAAAAAACAAAAACCAGTTATTTTAGGATTATAAATTTATTTCCATCCTGTTTTGTGTTTCTGATATAAACCAAAAACCAAAAACACGAAGAAAAATATAGCAGGATTTCTTCAGATCTTATGAATGGACTATGTAACTTAAATAATGTAGTATATCGCGGAATAATTTACCAAAAAGAGAATATAACGGATAGAAAAACTTATATCGGTATTTCCTCCACGAAATGGAAGGATAGGTAAGCAAATCAAAAATAATCTTTCTCCCACGAACATCTAAACAGCACTATCTAAGCAATTCTGAAAAACAAAGGGTTAACCCCTGAGATTCAATGGTCTATATTGAAAAATTCAAATACTCCAAAAGGTTTTGACGGTAGATGCAGTTTATGCTTAGAAGAGATAATACAAATAATGACGTATCCAGTGCCTGAAAAGTTATTAAATAAAAGATGTGAATTAATAGCAAGATGTAGACATAAGGCTAAATTTAAACTATAGACTAATTATGTAAAAAACATTGAAATAAATTGTGAAACAAGGAAAAAAAAAACGTATCCAATATATATACATGAAAAAAAATAGGTAACTGAGGAAATAGACTCGAAATTAATATAAGTTTTAATATTTCCCTTGCAAAAATTTATTATATAAACATAACACATAAAAGTTAATTATCGAACTTAACAAAAAAAGAAAATAAATAAAATAAATAAAATAGTTGAATTACCATAATACCAACCGACGGTAAAATTAGAAAAATGAATAAAATAAATAAGTAAATAAATAAAAAAACGGAAGTTTGATAAAACGAGGAGGTAATTCTTCACCTCTCTTCCTCTTCCCCCTCCCCGTGTCTACTCTGTTTTATTTTATCCATAAGATCTGAAGAAGTCCTGTTATATTTTTCTTCGTGTTATTGGTTTACATCAGAAACACAAAACAGGATGGAAATAAATTAGTAATATAAAATAACCGGTCTTTGGTTTTTTTCTTTAAAGAATATATATATATATATATATATATATATATGAAAATGAATGCATATGAAAATGTACATAAGTGAAAAAACACAAGGTTTTTGGAGGAGGATTTTTTTGTCGATATATTTGCCAACGGTAAACGTTTCGTTTTTTTTTTTACCTTTATTAAGGCTAGTAAGTTTGAAGATCTAAAAATCGAACCATTTAACGTTGGAAAATATTTCTCGAAATAAAGTCATCATCTGAAGTCCTAGAATTTTTTTCTTTTTGTTTCAATACATTTTCACACAGAAGGATTTATTTCCAGGTTTTTTCCATATATATATATATATATATATATATACAGAATAGGACCGTTCAAAAAGTTCAAAGCTTTACTCAAAAAGAAGTGTCAGATCTTAACATTTAAATTTTGTGAAAAATTCATACTTCTGACTTCTGCGCAGTTAAGGGCTATTCAATGGTGAGATATGTGCAATAAATTTAAAATCTGGGTGTTGCTTTAAACTATGGGAACAACTTCTTTTAAACAACTATTAGTTCTTCTATATATATATATATATATATATATAGAAGAAGAACTAATAGTTATATATATATATATATATGTGTGTGTGTGTGCGTGTGTGTGTGTGCGTCTGTCTGTCAGTCTGTCTTTTTAATGTCTACATTATGAATTGAAAAAAGAAACGATTTAGATGCTTTAAGCGATTATACTGGTTTTCGTTAATATTGTGTGAGATGTCATTAACAGTCATATACTGATGGCTGAAATCATTCATATTGTATATATACCCATCACTGACAGATGTTGCTAGCATTTTTCTTCTTTTGTTCATTACTCTAGCTTCCAACCGAATGTGTCTTTCAATAGAATCATCCAACGTCGGCTTACCAGTTCCTATCATTCCTCCTAAGCAGATAAAACAAGAATCAAATACACACATATCGAGACGATATGCTTAGCAGCAGAAATGTTTAACACGCTTGGTTTTTTATTCTTGATCCTATTTACCCAACCCCTCCGCCCGGGCAGGATATGACACAAGGTCAGTTTTTAAGCGAATTTTAACAGGTTTGAATTCAGAGTTTTCCTTCTCCTAGACTAGTTGCCTCACCAAGGCTGAAGAACCCAGTCTGCCCTACTATTTACCCATAGCTGGACGGAGAATAATTGGATTCATACCTTTCCCAAGGGTATTAGTGCTATGTGAAATGCAATCAGTCTCGTCCAGGATTTGAACTCGTGTCGCCGTGTCCATTTCCTACGGCGATAACCATTACACCACTGGCACCTCCAAAAATTTTTGATTCTTGATAGTTTGTCATATCTCTACCGAGTACATTAGAATTTCGAGTCAGAATAAACTAAGTAAATACATTTATAACTTGGTATCTCTTGATGGCTAGTAAGATAGGCTACCAGAGCATTATGGGTGTAATGAGTTCCGTCTACATTGCAAAGTGTTAGATTGATTCTAGAAATCCAGACCAAGTCATGGACAGATATTGAAAAATATATGAAGGGTTCTAGGAGAATACAATAGCACCCAGGTTTGCTTTGTTTGGGGGGAATGCGCTCCAGGTTTGTAAAGATAATGAAGAACCCTATTCATTTCCAGTTGGATAATATAAAATATTGTTCTAGTTAAAGTCCATGCTCAACACTGGACATTGTGACTTTGTTTTCAAGTTAGCTAATTAAAATGGCCCATCATTGATTTTCAATTTCAATTCTGGCTCAGAATATTGGTCAGTATGTTTGTGAATGTAAGAATATAATTTGAGTGTGTTTTTTCATCTGACTCCCAAGACTTAGATGGGTTGAAAACCAACGAAGTATGTTGGTGTTATTGATATGCTTTCATCAGAAAACAATCATCACACTATTCTTAGTTGGCTTCTCTCGACCGTTCGTTGATCATCGTATGATCCATTAAACTGTTGTTAGCGACCCAACAGACCGTTTGAAAAAGATTAAATCAACTGAATATGATAGGGAGAATAGAAACTATCAAGATAACAGGACGATCAAAATCGGCTAAAATCCAACACAACACTTCCACAAATATTCGAAACATTTTTGTAGATAACACAAATATCCTTTAGAGCATAAACTGTAAAAATGACTTCAAATAATAGAAGCCTTATTTGTGAAAACAAAAAACAACAACAAAAAAACAACAACAAAAAAGCAACCAAAAAAATAACACTTCAAACTTGTGCATAGTTCAAAAGCCTCGTTAATTCATAGTCTCATGATTCCGATCTGTGATTTCTACACATTCAAACCAGCACCAGAGAGCTATGACTGCATCTGCCCACGATGAGCGCTCTCATTTAAACTGTTCATGGATCACAGAAAATTTCTTAAAATCTACGGCATTGTAATACCCACTTTCTCGACAATAAAAAACTAACGTTGAAATTATATGTTCTTGAGTTACAACATTAGAGATTTTGACAATTCCTAAACAGACTTCGTCCACAGTTGTAACATCTTGCTTATGAACATTAAAAGGTTAATAAACTTTAAATTCTTGTTTCTAATTTGTATTAAATATGGCTCCAAGAAAACCAGCGGCACACACACATACCCTACTTATAATATATATTGTTTAAAAATTCTGAGTATCCGAACCGATTTTAGTTGTCTTTTGTTTTCCAGTATCCCATTCTTCCTCTGATCTGCGCCATCTTTTTTCAGAGGTTCTTAGAGATTATGCCAAGAGGTCTAACAACGATTGGAATCACCGTAAGCTTTATGTTCATACCGTTTTCTGTTTCTGGCAAGACCCAGATTTTTTAACTTCCTTTTTTCACTATTTTTTTACATACGTTTTTCGCTTTCTGTAAATATTCCACTTTCTTTTATTTTTCACTTACTTTTTTCGCTTTCGGTAAATATTTTGCTGTCAGTTTTCTTACAATTTTTTTGCTTTTCGTAAATATTTCGCTTGTTTTATTTTATTTTTTTTTCACATACTTTTTTCCACTTTCTGTAAATATTTCGCTTTCTTTTATTTTTCACATACTTTTTTCGCTTTCGATAAATATTTCGCTTTCTTTTATTTTTCACATACTTTTTTTCGCTTTCGATAAATATTTCGCTTTCTTTTATTTTTCACATACTTTTTTTCGCTTTCGATAAATATTTCGCTTTCTTTTATTTTTCACATACTTTTTTTCGCTTTCGATAAATATTTCGCTTTCTTTTATTTTTCACATACTTTTTTTCGCTTTCGATAAATATTTCGCTTTCTTTTATTTTTCACATACTTTTTTTCGCTTTCGATAAATATTTCGCTTTCTTTTATTTTTCACATACTTTTTTCCACTTTCTGTAAATATTTTGCTTTCTTTTATTTTTCACATACTTTTTTTCGCTTTCGATAAATATTTCGCTTTCTTTTATTTTTCACATACTTTTTTCCACTTTCTGTAAATATTTCGCTTTCTTTTATTTTTCACATACTTTTTTTCGCTTTCGATAAATATTTCGCTTTCTTTTATTTTTCATAAGTTTTTTGGGTGATCTCTTTCTATCACTAATCTCAGATAATTTCATGCATCTCATTTTCTTGGAAAGATTATAGTTTTTACAAATACCATTTGTCAGCATGGTGAAAATTACAATGTGTTGAACAATAACAAAGGCATCATCTTCACCGCCATGTCATGACTGCTCTTATATTCTTTTTGTGCAAGTCTTAGGTTAGGTTAGGGTATCTCGTTTCATGTCATATCGACCGTTGATAGTTATTTCATGCCAAGTACTATTTACATATATATCCTCATCATAATCATTTCGTGCTACCAGCACAGATATCCCGGACCCTCTCACACCGCTCCTCCCTATCGTTCATCGCTTCTGGCAGTTCCTCAGGGCTACATCCCGTATACTCACAGAGCTACTGTATGTAGGTTCGAGCTGTTCGCCCTGCTTTTGCTCGGCCATATGAGGGGGTCCATAGGAGTACATCACTTATGAGCTCGCCCCTGCTTCTTCAGCAGTGTCTTGCATGTCTGGTTCGTCTAACTTTGATAGTTTTCGTAAAGGGAGATTGGTGGCCGTATAGTTGGTGCTTTGTAGGGTGTTGCCTCGAGGACTTGTTCAAAATTGCTCTCAGTATTCTTGTGTAGTTTCCGTCTAGCTTTTTCTCCAGCCTTTTTGTTAACGTCCATGTAGTGCATCCATATAGCAGTATCGACACGACCGCTGCTTGGAAGAAACTGCGTTTCATTTTATCGGTCAGGTCTTACTTCCATATGACCGATAGCTTATCGATAGCTGTCCATGCCTTCGTTAGCCGCGTGACGATGTCTTTTTCGGTTGATGATACACTACTTCCTAGGTAGGTGAACTTGTCAATTAGTTTCAGAGAGCTACCGCCTAGTTTGGAAATGCTGGCTGTTTGATTAAAATACATATATTCCGTTTTGTTAGCATTGACATGGAGGCCAATGCCTGCGGCGGCTCGTTCCAGAGTATGCAGTAGTGTTTCGGCTTGGACGGGTGCATTTGCCAGAATCGCTACGTCATTGGCGTAGTCGGCGTCGGTAAATGTTTTTGCGGGGTACCTTCTGCTTCTTTTCTTTGTCAGCTCGAAGCCGTTTTCTTTGATTTTATCAATCGATGTTCTAAGCACGCAGTCTAGACTGATGATAAAGAGGTATGGGTGTGTGCCCTTGCGGTACTCCTGCTACAATGTCAAAGTAGTCTGTGTCTACATCCGGAGAACGTTCTTTCACTTTGGTGTTTCTATAGAGAATCGTTATTGCTGCGATGGTCTCTCTTGGTATGCTGTATGCTAGTAGGATTTGTTCCGTCTTCCCTTTGTGAATGGAATCAAAGACGTAGCAACCAAACACTTATGTATATATATATATATATATATATATATATATATATATATATATCTTCTGGTATCTTCTGGTATATACAAATGAATTTATCTTATTTTTCCTTCAGTTTCAGATCACTGATACTCTACAGTTAATATTGATCCTTGGTGAGTCGACACTTCTTTCTAGCACAAAACACACTAACAGCACTAAGTGAATTTGAACCTGCTGTACGTAGGATAATTTTTATTTTCAGTGATAGATAATTTTATCGCTATTAAACGACTTTCTATACGACTAATCTTTAATATCTTCGTCCATAAGACACAAAAAAAATCACAGAACTCTGAAATTTCGAGTCTAAAATTTGAACAAGTTTGGCACTCATTCATCCATGTTTGATTGTTTTGTATTATCAATTGTAAAATGCTCGCCATGCTGAAAACTATTGTTAATATGAGTTTGAGTTCACTTGGCAGTGAAAATTGCCAAAACTAATTTTCGTGACTTTCCATGACTTCATTATTTCTGGACGACTTATTTCTAACTTTGTAACAATAGATAAAAATTACGGAATCGGAGATTGATGGGGAGGAGTCATCTCTCTGTGAATTGTTATACTTACATATAAATTTATTTTCTTTTTATGTATCTTCTCCTATAGAGGAATATCAATAAGTATATATATATATATATATATATATATATATATATATATATATATATATATTTCTTTAAGAAAAAACAAAAACCTGTCACATTAGGATTATAAATTTATTTCGATCCTGTTATGGGTTTTGATATAAATCAAAAACACCAAATAAAAATTAACAGGACTTCTTCAGATCTCATGGATAAAATAATATAAAATAATATTTCAAATAATAATATAAATAGTATTTATTTTATCCATAAGATCTGAAGAAGTCCTGTTAATTGTTTTTGGTGTTTTTGATTTTATCAAAAGCCCATAACAGGATAGAAATAAATTTATAATCCTAATGTCACCGGTTTTTGTTTTTTCTTAAATAAATTATTGCTCTGTAATGTCAGTTACATTGAGCTCTTTACCAGGAAAATTTAAATGTTCACTGTTGAATGTTTTTTTTGTCCTGATGGAATTTCTCCCAACTCCGGTTTAATTGGAACGAATAATACTATATATATATATATATATATATATATAAGAATTCAGTTGATTGAACTGTTATAAGACTTTCTTTGTATATATTTTCTCTTCTCTCGTAATTTTCATAATTCATCTAGCCAACACTTTTTCACCATCTTAAAGTCCTAATGACGTTTTATCAAAACCGAAACATTTTAACGTTGACTTTCCATCATAATGAATTCATCACTTTAAGATTACTTTGTTTTTCTTTTTTTCATATATATATATATATATATATATATATATATATAGTCATCTACAGATAATTTCGTTGTATCATACTCATATGTTTGGCTTTACACGTGAGATGCTTCAAGATGAGATCGAAACCTGGTTGACATTACGCCGGTCGGATATCTTACGGCAAAGACATTAACAGTCTTAGCGCAAACGAAGAAATTTTACGCATATATATAACTTTTCTGTTGTTTAACTCTTAACGGCTTCCATATTGCTCAAATCATTTGAAGACTTTGCATTACGCAAGTGGTAACCAGTAATTCTTCGCAAGAGTGCTCAGCCTCCGGTGGGGGGGGCATATAATGTACTGGCAGTTTAGTATATAATTTGGCTGGATAAGAAATGTTTTCTTATTAAAATGTCTTTAATTAGTCTTTTATTTATATTACTTTCGCTGTGGTATAGGCATCTGGCTAATGTGTTTTTATTAGGTTTTTTAGTTTTTCTATAATCGAGAATTCTGCATTTCAGTCAAAATCCTGACCGTTTGAGCGGTAGTGATTTTCTTTTCATATGTTATTGTTTTCATCCGTAGACTTGATTTTGTGTCACCCCCCCATATATATATATATATATATAAGACCAATCAAAGACACTCTGATAAGAAAATATTTTTCATTCGGTTAATGGATATTCTATGACACTAGCACATTTTACCAAGCTTTTCTAATATGCAATTAAAAAAGCTTGGTATATATAAAAGCTATTTAATAATTCTATAAAACATCTTCTCTCTTGACGATAGCGTATGATAAAAAGTCGTTGAGAACAATCAAAAAAGACAACATAAAAGATATTCATAATCGTCTTATCACTTTTGTTAATCGTATATATATATATATATATATATATAGGATAAGATCATGCATCATGGAACTTGCTGAAAATAATTTATTAAAAAAAGAAGCTAATTTATATAAAAGTATAGATTTATTAATCAATTTCTCAATTATCATAGAGTCATTAAACAATTGACAAAATATGGCATTGAACGTCTTTCGATTGTAGAAGAGAAATATTTTGCTTTCCGATGACTCTAAAACCGAAGTGAACCGTGTCAATCAGAACTTACAATCTAACTTCCTGCTACATTACGTCGGATATAATTCAAAAGTTGATACACACTCACACATTCACACGGAGACCAGAACACAAACACACGCCCACACTTAGGCACACACACACACACACACACACACACACAAAGTGGTCCGTAGGAGTATATCACTTATGAGCTCGTCCCTGCTTCTCCAGCAGTGTCCTAACTTGGAGAGTTTTCGTGATGGGAGATTGGTGGCCGTACAGTTGGTGCTTTGTTGTTTATATATATATATATATATATATATATATATATATATATATATATATATATATATATATATGTCTACATTTTTACTCTTTATTATCTTTTCTTTCCAGGAACGATACCGTGATTTTTATTTTTCTCAAGATAATTTTAACAATTTTTTAAGAGAGAAAACTTACATGTGAAGCTTAGTGTTTTATTTCCACAAAGTTGGAATGTATTAAGAATTTAAAAATAAAAAAAATTAAGTAAGTAATAAAAACTAAAAACCGGAAGTAGGCGAAATGGGGAGGAAACTCGTCACCCCTCATCTACCCAATCCCACCCTTCCTTTCTGCGGCTATTTTGAATTATTTTATCCATTGGATCTGAGAAAGTCCTGTTATTTTGGTGTTATTGATTCATATCAATACCAATAACAGGATGGAAATAAATTTATAATCCTAGTATGACCGGTTTTTGTTTTTCTTAAAGAAATTATTGCTCTGTATTCTCAGTAACATTGAGCTCTTTAGCAGGAAAATTTAAATATTTATAGTTGAATGATTCTTTGTCCTGACATAATTATTCCCGACTCCGGTTTTACTGGACCGAATAATATATATATATATATATATATATATATATATATATATATATATATATATAAAACCATTTAATGAAGTATTTTAGGAATTTGAAAATAGTACTACGGGAATACACACACACACACACACACACACACACGCACATATATATATATATATATATATATATATATATATATGTAGTAACCTACTACGTAACACTTAATGAAACATAAAATAAATTGATAAGAAACAGTCCCTTACGATAATTTTAAAAGAGTTTAAAAATATCCAGCGAGTCTCATTGAGTCTTGTTTGATCTTAAAAGTTGATAGATTCTTTTGATTTGTTCAAATTCTCAGAAGATTGCCAAAAACTTCATATATATATATATATGTATGTATATATATATATGTGTGTGTGTGTGTGTGTGTGTGTGTGTGTGTGTGTGTGTGTGTGTGTGTGTGTGTGTGTGTGTGCGAGTTCAGTAATTTCGTTCTCTGGGGATTTTCAAAAGTTTTGTAACGCAGCGGCGCCTAAAAGATCAGCGCAATATAATAAAGAAAATTGCCTTGCGCTCCTTTTTCGATGTGGTAATTAAAAATCGCTGTCAGAATGAAATAAATGTATTTTGATAGATTCTTGACCTCGGAATGAATAACTCTGCACAAAATGGCGTCCGTATGACTAAGTCTTTGGCTTTTTCTTGTCAGAGGGGAAAAGAAAATCAAAAGAAATCAGCTATCAAATATGTTTAAGTTATCTTCATTTTTTTTCTAGTAGCAAAGCGAGCATATAAAAGGAAAAAAGAAAATCTGAATCAACCTTTAACACCGCAAAGAATTCTTCCAATTTTTTTTGCTTATCTTTAAACTGTTCATATCTATCTGTCTACTTGTCGATCTATCTTGGTAATGATTCACATTATGCTTTTTATGTATTTTATCATAACTCTTTATAACCGATGTCTTTAACGAGATATTTTGAGCAAAATCTTGAGTTGTAGAAATATAGTAAACAGATGCGCACTGTAAGTTGAGGACATTCACAACTTACAGTGCGGATCTGTTTACTATTTTAAGCAGGTCCCACTCAGATTCCCACCTTAGAGTGTTAGATACTATATACATTTTGACTCATAACTCGTCCCTCAGTTAGCAGAGGGAATGTTGATTTGGTCTTGATGTAATTACAATTTAACATCTCCCTCTCCTTTCATATAATTTTTTCCCTACATTACAGAGTATATTCCCCCAATTATCTTAATCGTTGTCCTAGTTTAACTGTGAACAGGTAGGACCGAAATCGGTTAGTTGCTCAATTTTATCTTTTAAACATGTATAAATTAGGTCTATTTATAAGCTTAACAAAATTTTGTACCCCAAATAAAAAGATATATATATATATATATTATCATCAAGTTGTGTTGATTGGACGGTGTCCCTTGACTCATTTTTGCTATACATTCCTATCATCCATCATTCCTAACGTGTTCTCAAGACTGCATCTGGAGGCCACAATCCTGGCGCGTCTATAACGAGTCCATAAAAGTACGTCGCTTTTGAGTTCGTCCGTACTTTTCCAGCAGTGTCCAGTATATCTTGTTTGTCTTACTTAAATGGTTTATGAGATGGGAAGTAAGTGGCCCTACAGCTTCTACCCTATAGTGTGCTGCTTTCAGGAATTTATCAAAACAGAACGAATTATTCTTTAGCATTTCTCAGCTAGCTTTTTTTTCAAGTGTTTTGTTAGGGTTCCAGTGATGCATCCATACACAACTACCGACACAGCCGCAGATTGGAAGAAATCCCATTTCAGAGGGGGTCATATTCATTCCTTTCTTATGCTTATGCAGAAATCATTTTCAGTAGACGAGATATTGTAGTAGAAGTATGTGAAGTGGTCCAATAATTCTAGAGTGTTTCTCTTTGAAATGGATATGACTCCTTGTTTAACACACACGAACTTTGATTAGTTGTATTTACATAAAGACCAATGACTTTTATAACTTGCTCAATGCTATGTTTGCCTTGCGCCAGTGTATTTGTGAGAAGCGCTTAATCTTATTTCTCTTTTTTTAAATGTGTAACCATTTTCTTGTATCGACATTCGTAGTTCGTTATCTCGGTAGATTATAATCATAGATGGAATATATCTCTTTACTATACTGCATATATGCGGCTAAACTATCGCCTTACTGGACTCCATATATGGTGCTGATATATCTCCTTCTTGGACTCCATATATGGTGCAAATGTATCTCCTTACAAGACTCCATATATGGGGCTAATGTATCTCTTTCCTGGACTCCAAGTATGGGCTTAATGTATCTCTTCACTAGACTCCATATATGGTGTTAATATATCTCCTTACTGGAATCCATATATGGTCCTAACTTATCTCCTTTTTTGACTCCATGTATGGGACAAATGTATCTTATTACTGGAATCCATGTATGGTGCTAATGTATCTCCTTCTTGGACTCCATATATGACGCTAATCTATCTTATTCTGGACTCCATGTACAGTGCTTATATATCTCCTTCCTGGACTCCTGAGACAATGTCAAAGAAGTCGACCTCACCATATTTTTTTTTGTAAAGCGTCCTTTTAGAAGTAACAGTTTCTTTAGAGAGACCATATGCTGTTACTATATGCTCCATCTTTCCTCTGTATATGGAAGAAAATGCCGTGGAATAATCTATGCACAATAATGTTGCTTCGAGATTTTTAGTACGTGCTCCGATGATTCAACGTATAGTCACAATCTGTGATGTTGGGGGCCGATTACTCCGAAAGCCGTTCTAGTTTTTCCTAAATATTTTCTCGACTTCAGGTTGGATACTATAAACCTAAGCAGTTTTAGCGGTAAGAGTTATGGCTCTTTAGTTCTGAGGGATTTCAAGGTCACCTTTCTTTGGGAAGAACGCTGTCTTTTGTCCATTTCTCAGTTTTGTTTTTATTATACACATCTTTGAATAGTCGAAGTCATCATCATCATCATAAAGTCGCGCAGCTTGCCCGGATTTCCCTAACTCTCTCTCCATTTGATCCTTTCAATCATCGCTCTTGGCAGGTATTCCAAACTACTCTTGTGTCAACACAGAGCTGTTGGAGGTAAGTTCTTTCAAGTCGGCCAACATATGAAAGGCTCCAAAGGAAATCGTCATCTATGAGTTCGTCCTTGCCACTTCACTAATGTACCGCATATCTAGTTCGTTTTATTTGAATAGTTTTTGAGCTAGGACATAGCCGTACAGCTGTAGTTTCATAGTGTGTTGCTACCTTGATTTATTCAATAGAGCCTGTGAAGCTCCTGTCTAGCTTTTTTCTATAGGTTTTTTTCAGCGCCCACGTGGTGCATCCGTAAAGTAGTATTTACACAACCATTGCGCGGAAGAAACCTCGTTTTATTTTAGCGGAGAGATCAGACTGTTATACAATCTATAGCCAATTCATAGGAGTCTACGCCTTCGCTAGGCGCATATTGACATCGGTTTCACTACCAAGGTACGTGATCTTATCTACTAATTTCAGAGATAAAATAAAACACATTTTTCCCAAGTAACAGTCGTATCAATTATACTGCATGGATGCACCACATGGATGCTGACTAAGCGTAAAGAGAAAAAGCTAGACGGTAATTGCACAAGAAGCTACAAGTTATACTGAACTCTGTTTTGCTTGGATTAGCGTGGTGGCAAACGCCGTTTATTTCCAGCTCCAGACTACACAACAAGGATTTGGCTTGGGTAGGTGTATTTAGAAGTGTTATATCATCTGCATAGACCTCGTCCGTAATAGTTTCTGCGGGATATCGTTGGCTTCTTGACTTTTTAGTGTTAAGGCATTTTCTTTTATTAGATCTATCGACGTTCCAACTACGTAGTCTAGGTGGATTATAAATAGATATGGTAGTAATGTATTCCCTATCAGAATACTTGCAACAATGTCGAAGAATTCTGTGTCTCCATCCGATGAGCAAACCTTGACTTTCGTATTTCTATAGGACATTATTATAGTCAGAACTGTTTCTTTGAGTAGATTATGAGCTAGAAGTATTTGCTCAATCTTTCCTCCAATTCTCTGTATTGGATACTTCGGAAAGTATTTCGTCGACACCAGCAGGTTTTCTTATTTTATTTTATTTTTTTTTTCAGAATAGCGTTAAGTTCAACCTCCGTAAACAGTCCTAGTTTGATAACTTGTTTGCCATTAATAATATTTTCATAAGGTTTATCAGTAGGTTTCATAGCTAATTCTTGAAATGTTCTTTCAATTTCCGAATTCTTTTTTTTTTAGCTGATAGTTTTAGTCTTTCTTTCTAAGCGCTTTTTTTCTGCTCATACGTGGTCTATTCAATAAGTCCCCAGACTTTTTGTACAGGCATTTAAAATTGTCGTAGACTCTTGAAAATTCAGTATGTTATTGGTAGACATCTTATAAGATGACTGACCAATTTTTATGATTTCAGGTTCAAATGAACTGCTATAGTAGTGTAATATAATGGCCGAGGGATTTCGGTTCATGCCTTTGGGTTTAGTTTCGCTGAGAACCTTTCGGCTCAGCACATGGGTTACTTAGGTGCAACATTGATGCAGGTGTCAACACGCGCACGCGCGGGACGAACATGTCACTCAGAGATGATACCAACATTCGATGTCCATTTAATACATGGCTGTATCTGGCGATGGTATAGTAGCAATTGGAATACACCCTACTAAAGCTTGATTGTCACAGCTGGTGAATTTCAAAAATGCAATCTTACACTTTAGAAGAACGATATGCAATAAAATAGTGTTATAAACTTCGTAAAAATGCCACAGAAACGTATGGAGTGATTTAGACTGCTTTTGGAGCATCTTGCATGAATCGAGCATCAGTTTTTGAGTGGCATAAGAGATTCAAGGAAGGCAGGGAGTCTGTGAGGGATGATAAGAGGTATGAGAGGAGTATGGAAGTAAATACACCTGAGTTGATTGGCCCAAGGGTTAGGGTTAGGGTTATTATTTTGAGGTTTTAAGGGGGTTCAGGAAGAGATTACTTGGGAAGAGGCCAGCACTCTTCAAATCGGGTCAGTAACATTTCCACGAGGACAATGCACCAGTCCACAACTCCATCCTTGTCACAGACTATTTCACCAGGATGGGCATCAAGACAGTTCGTCACCCTCCCTATAGTCCAAACCTTGCTCCCTGTGACTTTTTCTTATTCCCTAAGCCCAGAGGCTGTCGTTATGAGACAATTAAGGAGAGGAAAAAGGCTGTGAAAAAGGTCATTGGCACGCTCACACAAGAGGACTTCAATGGGGCCTTCCAGAAGTTGTTGGAACGGTACAACAAATGCATTGTAGCCGGAGGAGATTACTTTGAAGGGGACTAGAGTTTCATGGGTGTACTATCAATAAAAGTGCCCATACCAAAAGTCTGGAAACTTATTTAATGATCCTCGTACCATTTATTGTCGGCTATGCTAATCGTGATTGTCTATCTTCAACCGAAATTTTATTTGTTGATTTCACCTTGAATATATTCTTGTTCTTTTTTAAGCTTTCTAGGCATTGGTATTTGTTTGGTTTCTTTCAATGAAACAAAATGCTTGTTTTTCTCTAACTGCTGTTTACTCCCAGGAAACCCTACAATCGGCTCTTGGTTTGACTGGTATTCACGCGGCTGCTGTTTCCATGAGGGAGGTAAAAAGTTTTTGATATTTGTCATTCGGAGTATGTCTTTCAGATGTCTCCTAAAGAGTATCAACCTTTTTCTTACAGTTACCGTATTTTCATTGTTTATATCCCATTATCGGTTAGTTTCTTTCTTGCGTAGATTCAGGAGAATCTTTATTGAGACGTTTTTGTTATCAGAAGATATACCATCAAAAGAAGACTATACCTCACAGCTCAAAGCACTATTTATTCGCTTCTTGTTTTTTCATTCCTTATATATATATATATATATATATATATATATAAGGAATGAAAAGAGTAGATAAAACGTTTAAGAATATATATATATATATATATATATATATATATATATATATATATATATATATATATATATTCTTAAACGCTTTATTTACTCTTTTCATTCCTTCCTTGTCGAAAGTTTCTACTTTAAAGAATGTAGAAGAAAAATTAGGAATATTCAGGTATAATATTAACGACTATATCATTAAACAAGATTAATCCTAATTTAAAAAATAAACAACAAAATAAAAAGATAGACATAAAACAAAAAAAAAAATGATAAATATGGCTGCCATTTTTTCAATTATTGTATCAAAATGCATTCGAAACGATTTGAATGCTTCAAAATAAATTCTTCAGATATTTTATTCCATTCCTCCTCAATAGCAGACTTAAGAAAACTAATATTTTGATGGTAAGTTGCATTTTTTTTGTTTTCTAAAACCCCCTGTAATGCGTAATCAAGTGGGTTATGGTCTACGCTTGATGGAGGCTATAAAGAAACTCCAATTATTATGGATTTTTTGAGGAGTTTTGGTTTTAGGGTTAAGCAAATCATGAGTTCTTTGTGGTTTCTTTTTTTTTGCTCACTCATATTGGGCTGAATTTTAAAGAAAAGCTGCTTGGATAATAGAACTAATCATGATAATTTAGATTTATCGATTTCTTTTCCAAAATTTGACTAATCAGATTAAAAAACGTCTACAATTATTCTATATTTTACTTCAGAAACCTGTACATTAGCTGATACAGAAAATAGGAATATATTTGCAGGATCTGGGTTTAATTATACATTATAATACATATAAATCTGTTTTCTTAGATTTTGAGCACACACTTTGTAGATTGCTATCTTTAAATACAATAATTATATATATATATATATATATATATATATATATATATATATTTGATGCTATAGAAACTTTCGGTGAATTTGTCCAGGAAAAAAACCTATTTACTCTTTGGAAATATCTGACAAAGAAGATTGCTTGCAAAGGTGAGTATACGAAATTCTTTTCTAGGAAAGTCTTTATATGCTCGTGTGCGGAAGAGTGAGTGAATGAAATATGTGAATTTTCACTTGTTTGTGTCTGTTTTCATTCCCGTTTGTTGCCATTTAGACCGTATCAAGTAATCAATCGAACACTAATCTACAGGAAGTTGGCATATGCGTTCAGTAGTCTATGGCGTCTGCTTGAAATGGTCATTTGGATGATGAGAAAAGAAGAAATCGATCTTGCTATTTTTGGGATGAGGAGGAAAAGGAAAGAGAGCATTCCGATCGGTTTGAGGAAATTGGATGACTGGATGGACTAATCGACAGAGGTGATTATTGAACAAATAGGATTAAAAGTTCTTTTTGATTGGATCATTTTATGTTATATGGTAAAATTATGAAGGAATATAAATTCATATTTATCATAACTTATATTTGATAAATGTACTACGCCAAGAAGAAAGCGTGAACCTTAAGAGACTAAGAATAAACCCACCCTGCTCATAGACACATAGAGGCCTTAATATCTATTACTTATATTTATTCCACGTATCAGTAGACCTTATAACAAAGTTAACTGATTGTGATATAATAGGGCAACTTGCTTTTGAGAATTACTTAGTTGTAATATTTTTTTCAACAGTCGAGATTGGTTTAATGTAAAAAATCATATTTTTATATTTTTCTTAAAGAACAGGCTGGGAAGATCACGTGTAACCTCGTATATCAATAGGTCACAACCGTGTTATGGATTTTGAAGATGGCAATCGTTGACAACTATAAGTTGTCAATATTGGAATATTTTTTTGTGTTAGTAAGTGTTGCGGAAATGATCACTGAACTTGATTTAAACAATAGTTGATTTAGGATATATTTTTAGCGTGGGAGTAGATTTGGATGACGAAGAAATGTACATGTAACGACAAAGTTTATAGTCACGTGTTCAGTTGGTGTTTGGATTGCCGAGAGAACGAATTATCTCGTGTTGCGGGAGGCAAAGCACGCCCGCAATTATAGCAGTAAGCCGAGAGAAAAAGCACCAACTTACATTCCAACGCATTCATCAGCAAATGATTCCAATATTTCTAAACGTTGCTAAAGCTAACTTAAGACCGATACACATACAGTCAATTTAGACGCTGAACCCATTTTTATATTATTATAGATTCCATACGATAGTTGATCATATTTCACTTGAAATACTGTTATTAAATTGCTATATTTAATCACTGGCATCATTGTTCTTCCGAAGAAGGTATTGAGTTAATCTGTTCAGAACATTCGACCCCAGAGTAGATTATCACGGTTTATGGGTTTGAGAAACACCAATTTCCTTGCTCTATAAGAATTAAAATAGTTGAATATCCAGCTTGACGATCAACGTAGGAAATTATGACGTGGAACACTACGAATTGTAAACGCCCTATCATTCAGACACCTGTTTAGAAAGTAGTATTTCAAACAGGGGTTCAAACTGTGTTGCGGTTTTGGAGTGGACCGGGATGAGTTTATAACCTTACTCACCAGTCCACCATTGTAAATATATATATATATATATATATATATATATATATATATATATATTAGAATTATGAACACGATAAGTTTGCTACTTAAGGTTTATGTGTGTTACACAACTTTCAATTTTGGTTTGAATGTGTGGCTATCAAAGATCAGGAAAACATGACTATGGATTGTCGTGGCTGTACTCCTACGTATTTACGTTCGATGAATTTAAGTATTCCAGTTACAAAGCTAAAAGAAATTTTAATTAGTATGACGTATATTTCTTTTTAAAATGGCTTCTAGGATTTGAAGTCTTTTTTCTTTACAATTTGCGCAGTTTTGGATTTTTGTATTATCTACAAACATTTTACGAACATTTGTGGGGTATTGTAGTCTTTTAAGGTGTGTCCATTAATGTGTATATGGATGCTGCCTAGCATTGGAAAAATGACAAATTAGTCGGCAAGTTTGAGTGGTTGTTGTATTTCAGTTTATGAATTAAGTGTTGTTGTACTATTAGTGTTGGAGATGTAATCTCATGCTGGAGGAGGTTGCCATCGTAGTGTAATAGTTTTAGCGATGGATTGCGGAATCGTAGTAAGCGAGTTCGTACTCCAGTTGCGCTATTACGTTTACTTTCGGGCAAAAACCTTTGGGAAAGGTATGAACCCCCTTATCCACCCAGGTATGGGTTAAATAGTACCACTACTGTTCTTCTGGGAGAATAGCTTTGGCATTAAATAACCTACAAAGCCCCACAGTATATCGAGTGAAATATGATCAACTATCGTATGGAATCTATAATAATATAAAACTGGGTTCAGCGTCTAAATTGACTGTAGGTGTATCGGTCTTAAGTTAGCTTTAATATGCCATTAAACCAAGAAACCTTAACCTCATACTGGATCAGAAACTTATACACAACATTAATTCCACAAAATAGTCTTTCTCGATGTAGACTATTATTAGTAACGATAAGGTTAACTGTTTGAATTTTTGTTGTTGTATACGTTGAATCTTATTCGTTTATCTGTTAGTGATAAATAATCACGTACAATGTTTTTAATTACTGATTCACCATCTTCTTAGAATGCTTTAAGTCACCGTGAAATAGTTTAATGTTATTTGTATTTTAATTATGTTTTTTGTTAGCAATAATAGACGGCTGCAAAGCCCTTTTTATTTATCCATCTACGATATGGTTAGAAAATAGATTATCAATTACGGTTAGTTTAAAGTTTCCTAATTCTTTGTAAAATGCTGTATGAGGAGGAGGTAATATTGGTCTAATTAATCAAGATCTTTTTATTATGAATCTCTTGTATCTTTGAGAGCATTCGTTATGGTCGTTAAGGAGGCAGCAGTTATTACTTGTAGAAATTAAATAAACGGAAGTTGAAAATTTGTTAAAGTCAACTAAAGATAAAGAAATAGGATCTTTTTATTATTATTAATGTTGAGTTCATAAGTAAATTGAAGACAGCTTCCAAGGTATTTTATTTAAGGGTTTTTAGCAAATATGAATCTCTCATAGATGGACATATATCATAGGTTTAGGTCACGTTTTAAAGATTTTGTTTTCTAAATAGGCCATATAATAATTAGGAACATTTTTTTTTTCAGATGAAACATTTAGGAACGATCATATTGCCCTAAAGATGGTTACATACACCAAAACTTTGGACAATTTGATATAGGGAATAAATCCTCAGAATATTTTGTTTTTCATATTTTACACACACACACACACACACACACACACACATACACACACACATACACACTTATGTGTGCTAATATACAAGACTTTGTTCATGGCAAAATCCGTGGATAACAACGAGTTTTATTTATTTGGTATATTTAAAAGATATTCGTCGGAAAGCAAACATTTTCTGCAGCATTAGTTTTGCGTTTTCGTGGTATTGTTTGAGTATAATACCAACTTTTTAGAAGAAGCTTAAATTTAGAAAACACGCACAGAGATACCCCTAATACCAGGCTTGGTTTGGTTGGTTGGGTTTTATGGCATATCAACCATTGTAGGTTATTTAATGCTAAATCCTGTTTATACATATACCAAATATATGATATGTAAAAGCATTTTGTTAATCACATTTTTAAATGAGCCTGCTCTCTTTTTTCCACCCAGTTAAATGGTTTCAGTCACCCACGAGAACTACAACTGGAAAAGCTCGGGTCGAAAAAGATAATATCAAGGTCTGTGTTTCCCTCTCTCGTCTCGTGACAGTTTATTTCCATCTGTCTATGTAAACGATTCCCACATTTCAAATTCTGTTTCTCTCTCTTCTGTGACAAATGGGAAAGGGTTGTAGTAAATTAACTTTCGCGCAAGTGAACCAACAGATGGTATTTGGTGTGTTCCTCTCATTTCATTACAGTTAATGTTACTACGGGATTCAACTGAAACTTAAGGAGTAGTACTTCACTCATAGACTATATAGAATTGTGATGTTACATCAGGACGGGAGGACCTCAGTTATGCAACTGTTATTCTATGATAAAATTAACAGTGCGGTCACAAATCTTCACTCTAAAAATATGATTGACTTACAGAACAAACAAGAATAGAATATTGAATTTCATCCTCATCCTCATCTTGTCGTGCCATCAGCATGGATATCTCTGACCATCTCTTACCACCCCTCCTATCGTTCATCGCTTCCGGTAGGTCCTCAGGGCTACACCCTGTATCCCAACAGAGCTGCTGTGCGTAGGTTCGAGCTGGTTGCCCTGCTTTTGCTCGTTCATGTGAACGGGTCCATAGGAGTATATCACTTATGAGCTTGTCCCTACTTCTCCAGCAGTGTGCTGCATGTCTTGTTCGCCTAACTTTGATAGTTTTCGTGATGGGTGGTTGGAGGCCGTATAGCGAGTGCTTTGTGGAGTGTTGCCTCCATGACTTGTTCAATATTGCTCGCAGCAATTTTGTGTAGTTGCCCTCAAGCTTTTTCTCCAGTCGTTTAGTTAACGTCCATGTAGGGCATCCATATAGCAGTATCAACACGACCACTGCTCGGAAGAAACTGCGTTTCATTTGATCGGTTAGGTCTGACTTCCATATGACCGATAACCTATGGGTAGCTGTCCATGCTTTTTTAGTCACGTGTCGATGTCTGTATCGGTTGATGAGACACTGCTTCCTTGGTAGGGGAACTTGTCAACAAGTTCCAGAGAGCAATCGTATAGTGTGGAAATATTTGATTTAAAAAATAATTAAATATTACATTTTGATTCATTATGAATTTTTGACTATTTTAATGGCATATCAACTAGTTGGGAGTTATTTTATGGTTTGAGGTTATGGGATCGCGTTCATTAAATGTTTATTTTTACATTTTTTATTTAATTGTATATTAAGCATTTTCATTGGTTCATACAGTCCGATTGAATATCAGTACTTTTTAAACAGATCTATTTGACTCATAGATGGGGTCCTTGAAGATATTAATAGTTTATGTTAGAGGGGATCTGTGATTAATGGTAGTTCAAGGATATTGTCCACTTATAAAAGCTTGAGAACTGACGCTTGATGCAGTTTAGTGTGCAGCACTTTTTGAGGGCGTCTGAAGGGCGTCAGAGGAAATAGTCAGCGTTTTCTTAGACCCGCAGATAGGTTGTTTTTTTTTTGTTTTTTTAATTTTTCATAAGTATTTCTTTCATTTTAATTTCAATTTCATTTAATAACAAACACTCTGACAACCATTCTTCAGCCATTAGTACTAATATTATATTGATTTTTTTTTCTTAGATGAATCATTTCAATTAATATTGATTTATAACTATCATTTTCTTTATTGTAATTTTTACTTGTTTTTCGATGCGATACTTCAGATCGATACTTGAAGGCTGTCAGTTAACAGAACCAGTGGAAAAAATACTTGTAAAATGAAGTAATTATAATTTTCAAGATTGGTTGGCTCTTACTAATCTAAAAAATAGTGCAACTCAGATTTCCAAAGATAATCTCTAAAATAAACTTATTGATATTGATGTTGTTTATTTATATTTCACACAAAATTTCTTCGAAAAGGCATGAATACTCCTTTCCCTATGATTAAGATCGATACTTAATCCATTGTTAACCACTTCATTGTATTGAATGTGATTTAGTGAGGATGTTGGCACTGTCAAGTAAGTGCAAATAACTCGAAAAACGTCATCAGGTTTTCATTCATTTAATGATATTCGATGTCATTACGGTATCTCAACAAGATGGAATGGATTAGTGTTGTCGATCGCATTTTCTAGTTCTTTCCACGATATCCTGATACATTTTAAGGTAATCTGATTTTGACAAATGAAACACAGACACACATGAATATGAATACACACACACACACACACACACACACACACACACACACACACACACACACACACACACACACACACACAAATATATATATGTATATATATATATATATATATACTTTCTAAGAATGAAGATTGTTATAAATGGAGAGAGTTTAATATCTGTGACAGAAAAAATGTAGATCTAAATTTTTAAATTGCATTAATAGTCAATGATCTTTCTCCCAATTGATAATCTCATTAAACCAAGTCAACAAGCGATGTTGACTCTGTGTCTCCGCAATTCTTACTCAGGTATATATATATATATATATATATATATATATATATATATATATATATATATATATATATATATATATATATTTCTAAGTGTACTAACAGAAACAAACAATAA
>CAUZXS010003923.1:0-87500 GCA_963585895.1 Sepioteuthis lessoniana | reverse complement strand
TCTGTCCTACTATTTATCCATAGCTTGAGTGAGAATAGTTGAATTCATCCCTTTCCAAGTGGTTTTAGTGCTATGAGAAATATAAATAGCCTTGTACAGGATTTTAACTCGAGTAGGCGATTCCAATTTCTACGATGACAACCGCTACAGCATTATCGTCTTCTGAAAGAATCATATCAGGCTAATAATATGCGTCTAACTTTGGGTTAATTTGAAAAGACAAGATGCCATCCTTAAATGGCTTATACTAGTTTTGCACAACACAGTAAAATATTCTTTCATTGCTTTTAATTTCGAGAAGGAATCCACACATCCATATAATACATTATGTAACAGTATACATTGACGCTTCGTAATATTTTTCCAAGTACGGAAAGTGCTTGAAATTAGATCGACAACACTATCTTCCCTTATTGTTGATGCACAGCAATGACATCGGATATTTTTAAATGAATTATGGTAGAATAGGTTCGGGTGGTTGGTTGGTTGGTTGTCTGTAGGGTTGATTGGCTGGCTGTTTGGTTGGTTTGGTTTCTTTGTTTTACGGCGTGTTAACCATTGTTGCATTATTTAATACAGAATTCGGTATTTTTAAAAATGACTTATATAGCTTTAAGTAATTAAGGATAATAATAATTTTGACCAATTAATAATTGCTTTAAGTGACTATAAAAATGTTTCTCATAATCTTTGAGAATTATACGGTTTCAAATGAATATTCATATTTGATATTATTAGCGTTGATAGTTATATGATTTCAAATATTTCGGTCGAATATGAATAATTTTATCACAATTACATCTTTTGGATAGTCTGATTTAATACCGATATCTATTAAACAAATCAATTTGACTCGTAAAGAAGATCATAAAAAAAATACTTCAAATCAAAATTGATATGGAAACAATGACAAGATAGGGTGACTCTCCACTGACTAGAGATCTACAAACTCGAACCTCATTATTGGATTGCGTGTCATTGCCAGGACACACCTTTTTGTGGGTTGCCTAGTCGGCTGGAGCTGTAGAATACACCCGCTTCACCTCTGCAGAGGGGTAAGACAACCATCCTCCCTGTGTGCCCTGAATACGACAGTTAACAATCTGATGGTGAGGTTCCAGTGGTACTGGAGATTTGGGGAATGCAGAGCACCCTTCATTGCCATTGCTCCCAGGTCCACTCTGGCCCGGAATGGTAGCACCTGATAGGGCCCTATCAATGGGTTAAACAGAACTAAACTGCATACTTATGCTAAACTGAATTGTTTGAATTAGAACTGTTTTACTAAACTGAATAGCTTGAAATAGAAATACTTTTGACAATTAGACTCTACTTACATTTAAACTGCGTGCTTATGTTTAACTGAATTGTTTGAAATGGAACTATTTTTGACATTGAAACTGTACTTACACTAAACTGAATTGTTTAATATAGAACTGTTTTGACATTTAACTTTGGGTAAACAAAATCTGTACTGATACTAAACTGAATTAGCTGAATTAGAACTGTTTGAATAAACTGAATAGTTTGAAATAGAAATGTTTTTGACAATTAAACTGTGAACTCATGCTAAACTGAATTGTTTGAAACAGAACTGATTATTTGAGCGGTGGCATCGACACTGCTATATGGATGCACTACATGGACTCTAACAAAAAGGCTGGAAAAGAAGCTAGACGGCAATTACACAAGAATGCTCGAGCAATCTTGAACAAGTCCTGGCGGCAACACCCCACAAGACACCAACTGTACGGCCACCTGCCTCCTATCACGAAAACTATTCAAGTTAGACGAACCAGGCATGCAGGACACTGCTGGAGAAGCAGGGACGAACTCAAAAGTGATGTACTCTTATGGACCCCCACACATGGCAGAGGAAAAGCAGGACGACCAGCACGAACATACATTCAGCAACTATGTGAGGATACAGGATGTAGTCCAGAAGACCTGCCAGAGGCGATGAACGATAGGGAAAGTGGCGAGAGATGGTCAGGGATATCCGTGCTACTGTTATATTTTGACCCTCGCCCCGGCCTAAAAATGCTATTCCAAGGTGATACACCGGAAGGAAGTGACACATTCCAACGGCCAGTAATCGAAAGAGATCGCGTGGGCGGATTAAGGCTCATGATATGGGAAAAGGTGAAGGTCCCATTCTGCCATTACAGTCATGCACCAGAAGAGAGTAACCTCTGAACTGCATGACAGTTATTTCCGCTTGATGACGATTAAACATTCGATTTCAAAGATCCAGTAGGCGATCGTGAGGGCGTTGAGTTATTATTTAACTCAGTTGAGTTTGGGTCCCAGAGCAGTTGCCAGCAGACTCCCAGAGGGTTAGAGACGAGATGTGGTAGGGAAGGCCTCACCCGACCGAGGGTGACCTCGGAAACCCCCGATGCAGTGGCCAGCAGACTCCCAGAGGGTTAGAGACGAGATGTGGTTGGGAAGGCCACACCAGACCGAGGGGGCCCACAGAAAGCCCCGATGGAGTAGACCCCAACACCAGGGAACAATAAAGACACAACGTGACGGTCATAACAGTGGGGTCAAAATATGAAGTCTATGTTCAGTCTCCAGCATCCTCTCACACGCAAACCTTGCAATAAAGTGAGAGGTGAATATTTGAAAAGAAGTCTTCCTGTCGTTTCTTCATGCGTCTTTATCGTTGTGTCGTTGTGATGCTGCATGAACGTGTAAATGACTATATAACACTACCAGCACGACATGATGATGATGATGATGATGATTTGTATAAAAATGGATTTGGCGTTAAATAACCTACAAAGATCGATATGCCATGAAACCCAGCCAACCAACCAACTTTTTGTGGAATGCTGTCAGAGTATGTAATGGTTTCGTAGACACATTAGGATAATACTCTTATTGTAACATAGAAAAACAATGATTTCCAGTTATGAGTATAGTCATATACGCCTAAATATCTGACGATATATTGGCAGATTCTCATAATCCTTTTCCAATTAAAAGTTGTCGTATCATTATTTTAAAAAGTGTAAAATGCTTGTATATTTATTTTATGTTGTATAATTATGATTCAGTTCTGCAATATATATTAGGAACGTACGTACAACACCGACCATTGCATTAACTTTATTTTTATTTTCTTTCAAGTCTTAAAATGAATTTACTCATTTTCTCGTCTTTTCCAGCTGCGAGATTATCTATCTTATTGAAAAGAATGAAGCAACATTTTGTTTCTCTATTATAAATTACAAAATGAAAAATCATTTTAACACTGAAATATCAATAGTTTTGCATTCTTTCAATTTCATGAAGTCCTATTTGACATTCAAGTAAAAACTCATAAGGATTAAATTATGATAAAGAGAAAACACTTACAAAAAAAAATGAAAACAGCTTAGAAAAAAGCCGGATGAAGTTGAGATCAGTGGAAGAATTGAGAATACATATATAAAGAAAGACCGCCATTTACTACAGGTATGAAAAGAAATATTCAAAGGTTTCAAGATATGATCCTAGAACATAAAGCAACGTGAATATTTCGATCTAGAATATAGGGAGGAAGAGGACTTGCCAGTATCGAAGACAGTGTTGACGCATCGATATAAAGGCTCGAAGACTACATAGAAAAACACGAACGAGGACTAATTACAACCATCAGAAACGATACGGACAACACGATAGAAAATAGAATGACAACAACTAGGAAACAAAAATTGGAGGAAAAACAACTCTATGGCTGCTTTAAACGTCTAATAAACAACATCTCACCCCAGAAAACATGGACCTGGCTAAGAAAAAGAAACCTTAAGAGAGAAACGGAATCCCTCCTAATAGCAGCTCAGAACAACACCATAAGAACCAATCATATCAAAGTAAGAATAGATAAGACGCAACAAAACACTAAATGTAGGCTATGCGGTGACAGAGACGAAACGATTAATCACATAATTAGCGAATGCAGCAAATTAGCACAGAAGGAGTATAAGGCGAGAAACGATGAGGTCGGCAACTCGATCTACTGGGAAATGTGCAAGAATTTTAAATTTGACCATACAAACAAATGGTATATGCACAACCCAGTACCTGTCCTAGAAAAAGACTCGCATAAACTCTTATGGGACTTTAACATACAAACGGATCACCAAATGCTGGCCAGATGACCTGACCTAATAATAATCAACAAAAAAAAGAGAATTTGCAAAATTGTCGACTTTGCTGTCCAAGCTAACCACAGAATAAATTGGAAGGAAAGTGAAAGAAGGATAAGTACCTCGACCTTGCTAGAGAATTGACCAAGCTATGGAACATGAAAGTAACGATTGTGCCAATTATGATTGGTGCTTTAGGCACAATAACTGAATAATCAAAAGGCCTGGAGACTTGGAAGTTGGCGGACGAGTAGAGACTATCTAAACGACAGCATTGCCGAGAACGGCCAGTATCCTGAGACGAGTCCTGGAGACCTCAGGAGACTTGCTGTCACTCAGACTCCAGTAAAAAAACCATTAGCTAACGCTGATGTGAAAAACTCTTATGAGTAAAAATAATAACAATAGCTCGACTGCGAGATGTTCAAGAAATTCACATCTGAACATACGAACAAATGGTATATGCTCAACCCAGCATCTGCCCTAGAAAATGACACACATAAACTCCTATACGACTTTGACATACACACGGATCACCTAATCTCAGCCAGAAGACTAGACCTAATAATAAAAGTAAGTAAAGTTGGTGACCATAGTCGAGGGTGACACGAAGGCTCCCTTTTCAATAGCTACTATACCAAGGTGTATGGAAGGGCGCTTATGGAAAGAGTGTGAAAAGAAGGCTAGAGAACTGAAAAAAACTATGGAACATGGAGGTGGCAATTATACCAATTGTTATTGATGCTTTTGGTACAGTAACCAAAGGATCATTTAAGTTACGGGAGGACTTGGAAGTTGGCTGTCGAGTGGATACCATCCAGACGACAGCATTATTGGGAACGGTCAGAATACTGAGAAGAGTATTGGAGACTTGAGGAGACTTGCTGGCACTCAAACTCCAGTAAAAGACCATCAACTAACGCTTATGTAAAAAACTGTAATGAGTAAATAATAATAATAATAATAATAATAATAATAATAATATCTGGACTGTTAAATCGTTAAGGATATACTCAACTAGAGTTCCACAAGGAAGCTGAAACACAAAATCTTGAAAAGTATTACAGAGCAAAGTACAACATCATATGTGCCACATATATTTTAATACAAGAGGAAAATATTGTAGAAATAGCAACATATTATTGTAGAAATGGCAACATATTATTGTAGAAATGACAACATAATACAAGAGGAAAATATTATTGTAGAAATAGCAACATATTATTGTAGAAATGACAACATATATTTTAATACTAGAGGAAAATATTATCGTAGAAATGATGAAGAAAATAATGACCGAACAATTAGCAACACCAAGGAATCAAGACTGGAAAAGCGTTTCGTTAGAAACAGGAAAAAAGAATAAACTATTAAAAATACAGCTGTGGACTGAACTTGGAGATTAAAAGCAGCCAGTGACAAATTCAGTATCCCAGTAACAAGTTCAAAAAGGAAAAGAGAAAACAAAATTGGATGGGAAATAAGACTGAGATTATGCAAATATACAAAAGAAAGAAAAAACACACTGAAAAAAAAAAAAAAAAACGGAATGAAACAAGCGCGAAAAGGCAGCAGCAGCGAAGAGAGGCAATACAGTCAATGGGAGAAATAAACGTAAAAATATTGATAAAAAGAAAAAAAAAAGACTCAAAATATACCAAAGCAAGATGCAACAAGCAAAACAAAGCATTCCAAAATAACGAAAGGAAATTCTACCAACAAATCAATGGAGAACGCATAAAGAAAATTGATCAGTATTTCTGGGACAATGTTCGGTAAGAAAAACAGCACGAGAGAGAGAGGCTGAATGGTTGAACGATCTGAAAAATTAGTTCCGAAGAACTGAAGAAGTTTCAGAGGCTGCAATACATGACAATCAAAATGGCAAATCGAAAAGAATAAAGACATAATGGGATATATGAAATCTGGTTGATAAGATTCACATCTATCTACGACAGATTCATTCAACAACTACATTAATGCCTACGAGGGGAAAGATTTCCTGAACAGAGGAGAAAAACAAAAAATACCCCGATCCCGAAATACTTCCAAAAAGGAACCACCCAAACTAACCCCATACAAATAACGAAGATCCTAACTGCACAAATTAGAGAAGAAATATATTTCTCACTTGAAAGCCGCGGGCTATTTCCTGACGAACCAAAAGAATATTGCAAATAATTTAGAAGCTCAAATAGCGCGCGCTCACACACACACACACACACACTCACACACACACACACACACACACACACACACACACACACACACACACACACACACACACATATCCCAAGGAATTCTGAAGGTCGTAAAGACAAAGATGAAAAATATCATGTCATGGATAGACAAGACAAAGAAATATAACGTAATCTCACAAATATGGATAAAAGAATGCTTGAAAATTTTTGATATTGCATCAGAAGTCGTACAAATTGCAAGAACTATGGAAAACTTGTGAGTAGAATTAGTTGCTGGAGAACAAACCCAAGCAGAGGTGATAAAATCCAAAGCGAAAGACTCATCATCAACACCAAATTTGTCATAGCCATGATGCCACAGAATTATATACTAAGAAAAAAGCAAAAGAGACTTCACATTTACCAAGTAGCAAGAAAAGATTAACCCTCTTATCCACATTCATTGTATTAAGAGTTTTTTCACCAAGAATAAATAAAGTATTTGAATCCTGTACGGTAGTGGAAAAATATTATTAAGGGACGATTCGATAAAGTGACACCGTTGACGTATGAATTTGAATATTTGCTCAGTCACTCACGTGCAATGCAAATAAGGCCATACAGGACAAACACAGAAGATATATAAGCGGCGTTCAATAGTAGTACTTCTTTGCCTAAGAGTCCAGTTTATATTTCGGCCAGACGTGTTGGCATGACACGGTTCAGGTTGAGTGTGTCTTCGCTTTGTAGTAATTGGTAGAGGCCGCTTGACATGGGTTCCGAGAAGCCGGGGCTCGTGTCACGTGTGCTAAGATCGGCGCTCGTTGAGCTTCAAGGGGTCGTCCACTCAGGCTCTAACCCTCTGTGGAGAGGCTACGTTAATTGCTTGGTGTTTGAGACGCCCCTCTTCAGGGGAATGCCGGCGGGGCTCAAGGCATTTTAGAATGTATGAACTACGGTCCTGTACCTGGTTCCCACAATATAAAAGGCCATGTGCCATACTCGCGCACGACAAATATCATACCGAAGATTCCAGCTACCAAGTGGACACCATACCAAACCTACCACAAACGCTCCAGTCCAACCTCAACTAATACTGCCGACCTCAGCCAACCCAACAAATCGCTAATACAAACTATTAGAATTTTCAGCTAAAATACAGGAATGTCGTTTGGAATTGAAAGATGCACCATGTTTGTAATAATAAGGAAACTGTTAAGGGAGAGTTGTCTTTCCTAACGAATAATTGACTCTTTATAGAAAGGGGATAAAAACAATCTACAAAATGGCCGTTTGACAACAGGCACGTGTTGAGACAGTCAGAGTTAATCCACCAGAATCCTGCTTTACAACGTTCGGTGCGAAAATAAAAAAGAATATTGTTTTGTTTAAAATGTATTCAAATGTTTTTTTTTTGTTATATTTTATTGTTGCTAAATACTTTGGATATAACAGACCAAGTGAAATAACTGAATCAAGAAAATATGAGAGGAAGATAATCCATTGGAAATTGAATAAACTAGTAGAATTCCACCACACAGAAAAACGGAGTATGCTCAACTCAGATTTAGTCCTGAAAAATAAGATTTACAAAATGTTCGGAGATTTCAAGATATAAACAGATCACACAATTCGGACCAGAAGGAGAAACTAATCAACAAGAAGAAATGAACTTTTCAACTAGTGAACTTATCCATTCCCGTAGGTCACAGACTAAAAGTAAAAGAAAGCGAAAAACTGAATAAATACCAAAACTTTGCCGAAGAGTTAAGAATGTGAGCCTGAATATGACAATGATACAAATTATGGTTGAACCACTGCGAACAATACACAAGAAACTGTAAAAGAGATTGGGGGAACTAGAAATCCGAAAAAGAAATAAGACCCTCAAGAGCAAGTCACGGCTGAGATCGGCTAGAGTATTTAAAATACTCCTGGTGAGCTGAAGAGAGTTGCTGTCTCTTAGACTAAAGTAAAAACCACCAGTTACAACTAGCAAAGACTTAACAAAATAGCAAATGTAGGCTATGCGGTGACTGAGATGAAATTATCAATCACATAATAAGCGAATGCAGTAAATTAGCACAGAAGGAGTATTGTAATATAATTACGGAGGGGTTTCGTTTTATATATCTTGCCTTTAGTTAGGCTGAGAACATTTCTCTTAGTGCATGGGTTAGTAAGGTGCACACACACACGGGGTAGATGTAACAATCAGAGATGTCACAATAAAAACCCCAGATAGGAAATGTAACCAATGACGTGAATGACGCCATGCCAGGAAGCACTGACGATTTTGAGGATTTGAAAAAAAGCAGTTAGTTGAGATTTAAACTCCGAACGATAGAGTTGAGATTTGAGCTTGGACGAAGCAAGTCGATTTTCGGAGCTCGCCGAGCCCAGACCAGTAGTTTGCAGCAGGGGTGCCGCACGTGGTGGGGTTCAGAGGGAAAAGTCAGCATAGAAAGAAATTGTGTCTCTCTCTCCTTATGTCGAAAAATCTTAAACTCAAAAAGGTAATAAAAAAATTCGTACCTGAACCAAATTCGAGTGTTTTCGGATTCCTATATGCGTAAGGACATTATGAACATTCTATGAACATATGTACATTTAACTTCGTCGTATTTTTGTATATTTTTGGACCCATATATATTACAGTATAAGACGAGACACGATTGGGTCGGCAACGTGATCCACTGGGAAATGTGCAAGAATTTAAATTTGACCACACCAACAAATGGTATATGCTCAACCCAGCACCTGTCCAAGAAAATGACACACATAAACTCCTATGGGACTTTGACATGCACACGGATCACCTAATCTCGGCCAGAAGACCAGACCTTATAATAATCAACAAAAAAACAAAAAGAGAATTTGCAAAATTGTCGACTTTGCTGTTCCAGCAGACCACAGAATAAATCTGAAAGAATGTGAAAAGAAGGATAAGTACCTCGACCTTGCTAGAGAATTGAAAAAACTATGGAACATGAAAGTAACGATTGTACCAATTGTGATTGGTGCTTTTGGCACAATAACTAAAGGATTATTAAAAGGCCTGGAAGACATGGACGTTGGCGGACGGATAGACTATCCAAATGACAGCATTACTGAGAACAGCCATAATACTGAGAAGAGTCCTGGAGACTTGAGGAGACTTGCTGTCACTCAAAATCCAGGCAAAAACCATCAGCTAATACTGATGTAAAAACTCTAAAGGAGTAAATAATAATAATAATAATAATAATAATGATAATAATAATAATAATATCAAGTTAGAAGAATACTACACTAGCCATTTGCAAGAAGAAAAAGAAGAGTCACCAAACTGTCAACTGCATTAAAATAATAATCATTTATAAATATGTAAAATGTGCTTTTAAATATGTTGCTATCGATAACACAATCATTCATTTCTTGTTTCCTTGAAAAGTAATCAGATTCACGACTCTTTACTGGATAGAAGGTCTCTCGCTTGTCATGTTAAAACTAAAAGCGAGGAGTTTATCAGCTCATTGGCCTAGTAAGTAGAGTGTTTGCCAATGGTCCGGGAGACCTGGGTTCAATCCCCGGTCACGTCATACCAAAGACTTTAAAAATGGTAGTTGATACCTCCTTGCTTAACACTCAGCAATATAAGGTACGTATCAAGGGTAAAGTGGAGCAATCCAGGGAAAGGAGTAGCGCCTTCCCCGACATCTCGGTGTAGTAGCTATTGAAAAGGGAGCCTTCTGGTCGCCCTAAAAACTACGCTCGCCAACTTTACTACTATCTTTTATTATTTCCGTCAGTAGCCAGTAATAATACAACTGATTTTACTTCGAGCGAGCACGCGAGTGACATATATATATATATATATATATATATATATATATAGAGAGAGAGAGACTGAGGCAGGGAAAGAGCGTAAAAGTGAGTCTGTGGCTGACAGTCGGGTCTTTGTCGTGGTTCACCTCTGATACCAACTCGATCATTCGATTTTGGAGATCAAAACATTCTGACTGACGACTTCGACGATCGACTTCAGTCGCCCACCTTCTGACGGTCATTATTCTCTATCTATTTCTGCATACATGGTAGGTAAAAATAATTCAAAACTCATTAATCATAATTGTCCCCTTTTTTCTCATGTTCGTATTTGTGTGAACTTTAAAGGGTCTTTTCTGAGTTCACATATCCCATTTTTTTTATCTATCTTCGACACGTTTTTTTTTTTTCGATCCAGGATACCATTATAAACTTTTGATTCGGGACTGGGTGTCCTTTTCTGCGAAAACCCTAGGGCTTTTTTAAAAAACCCAATCGTCTGCGTGACTTCAAAGAACTCGCTTTTAAGTCTCCAGGCGGTCTAAGATTTTAGTTATTTATTTTATCCATGTGTGGGCTGACCGGTATTTATTTATCTATTTGTCGAAAAACACTTTCATTCGTTCGGTTGGCGGGGGTCATTCTTTTATTTATTTTTTTACTTATTTATTTATCTATTTATTTTTTTAATTTTTTTAATTTTTAGAACAATCTTAAGCTTAGCAGGCGGCCCCGGATAATTTCAATGCATTTGTCATGTGTTCTGAAACTGATATCGATTCGAAAATATTACTTTTTTTTCTTCTGATTATTGTAAAAACATTTTTTTTATTGCTATATATTTATTCTCACGCTGTAAAGCATAAATAAATAAGAGAATACTATAATTCAAAAACCCCCGCCTACCATGAATCTTCGGGCTACTTTCTGAGAAAATCTTGTTGAAATAACAGATTGATTATTCAATATCTATTTACATAACCTCTGGCGTTTGTGTAAGAATTGATGAAATTCATGAAAACTATCATTTAATCTTATGGTTATAGCTATAATGATATAATCAATTATAACGGTAAAAAGGTAAATTATTATCGTATTTTGACTTTGATGGTATTTGGAACCCGACAAAGGCATAGGATTTATTTACTGCTGTTCGCTGAGATCCAATTAATACCTTACTTAGATTTATCAATTTCTGCTTCACTATGTTAATTCATCTTGGCCATCCAGCCCAAAAAATGATTAAATAATGAAATTTCTGATATCATATTTCACCATGTTTTTTAGTTTATTTTTTTAAAAGCATTCCAAATCCTTTTGGGATACACGGCCTCTACCTTCTCATCTCTCAAACCATTCAAGTAAGACGAACAAGACCTAGCTGGGTATTGTTGCTAAAGTAATTACGAATTCGTAATCATTGTTTTCTAATGTACTCCTCTACATAGGGGTGGCCTCGTGGTGCAATGGTTAAAGCGATGGACTGCGAAATCGTAATAAGCGAGTTCGAACACCAGTTGCGCTGCTACGTTCACTTTCGGACAAATACCCTTGGGAAAGGATTGAACCCCCTTATCCTCCCAGTTATGGGTTAAATAATACCACTACTGTTCTTCCACGGTGTAATGGTTAAAGCGATGGAGTGCCGAATCGTAGTAAGCGAGTTCGAACTCCAGTTCACTTTCGGGCAAATACCCTTGGGAAAGGTATGAACTTCCTTATCCTCCCAGCTATGGGTTAAATAGTACCCCTACTGTTCTTTTAGGAGAATGGCTTTGGCATTAAATAACCTACAAAGGTTGATATGCCATTAAACAATAAACCAAACAAAATTCTCAACATGGACATACAAGCGTTGCCCGACCGGCAGAAATGTACATTTGACCACGCGGATACACGGACTCGAAGACTTAGATAGAACGATGACCATTTGCAACGGATTGAGAGAGAGGGAGGGGGGAATTTAATTCATTCCTAAAAGTTTGATTATAAACCTATCTAAATTTTCAAGGTTCCATTGTATCTAATTTTTGAATGATACTTTTCTATTTGTCTTTAATTATTTGTTTGCGCATAGTTATATAAAGTATTCCTATCAAATTCTAATAACTATATGGTTTCGCACATTATTTTTAATACAAATAGTTTTCAAAGCATTTTTATTTGCGCTATTGAGGTAACTCTAATAGATACTATCCGTTCGGGTCAGAGATGACTTGGGAGTAATGGGAATTAAGGCATACCTCCACACTTCCCATAGCTCCAGAACTGGAGCCTCACCACCGGATGCAGTTTAATGTCATATACAGGACACTATATTTCACAAAATATACCACTGTTCATAAAACTATCGTCCGTACTGCAAGGATTCGTATCACTAGGATTCCACCATTTTTGGTTCGATTTTAACCGAATTTTCAGGAATTTTTGGATTCATGTCTGGTAAGATTTTATAGTATATTAGAAGATACCAGTATGATTAGTTTCAGATTAGATATATCCCTCCTCCTTTGTTTCTTACCTTTCACATCGCTATAAAAGATTCTCCGTCTCACGGCGCTTTCCTACTCTCTTGGTATGATCTAAGAACCTCTCTTTCGGGGCCAGGTAACAATCCACTTGGTAGAATTAATACAGTGTCAATACTCGCACGGTCTAAAACAGTTTAAAACCCTAGGTTTACAAAATTAGTTTTATATTACTGCTTGAGATCTGAAAATATTAAATATTCATTCGAAATTACTAATTTTTAGGTTTTCGAGGGTTGCTGAGATCTCGGAACAAACATGATTCCGTCTTCTGTACACCACATTCATTGAAAACAAGGTAGGTACGTGTTGTAAATAAACGATACAAACAAATAAAAATTCTTTTAAACACAAATTATTATCCTAAATTTTAATGAAGGACTCTATGCTTCTTATTTTTAATACCATACTGTCTGTGGGACTTAGAATATGCTGACTACCCCACCAAAAGCTGTTAGTTACTTGAAATTATATAATTGCAAATAAATAACTATTAGTATGTCATATGGACATTGGTTTAATTTTTTTTTTTTTTGTTTAATGGCAGAACACTCCTCATGGATTATTTAATGACCAAGTCATCCTTGTTGAAGAACAGCAATGGTGTACCATGGCCAGATATGGATATGCGAAACGTACATAGAATGTTCATATATACATAACATACACATATAACATAGAACATAGGGATCCCGAAACACGAAAAACACTTACGACTTCTTAGTTCAGGTACGAAAACTTTTATTACCTTTGAGTTAAAGGTTTCGACATAAGGAAGAGAGATGCACAATCTTTCTGTGATGACTTTTTCACCTGCCCCCCCCCCCTCAACACGTGTGGCACCTGCTACAAGGCTATTGGCCTGGCTTCGGCGAGCAAGTGAAAGCCAACCGTCTTCTCCCGAGGCAGAACTCAACTAACTGACTTTCTCAAATCCCCCGCGCGCTTCCGGTGCATGACGTCATTCACATCCCCCTATCTGGGATTTTTATTTTGACATCTCTGAATGACACTCCGCCCCCCGCGCGTGAACACCTGCGTTAATGTTGCACCTAAGTAACCCATGCACTGATCCGAAAGGTTCTCAGCTTAACTAAACCCAAAGGCATAAAACGAAATCCCTCGGCTATTATATTACAATGGTACTATTCAATCCATAGCTGGGTGAGGGGATTAGGCGTTCAGATCTTTTTAATGGGAATTGGTTCAAAAGTGAATGCAAGTGTGTGACTGGAGTTCGAACTTGTTTACCTCAAGGCAACAATCCAGCATTTTAGCCCCTTCATAATTATACCCCTCAGTAATAGGGATATGTACTGCTTATATGTATAAAGTAAAAGTAAAGTTGTCTCCCTTTAGTCGAGGGTGACCCGAAGGCTCTCTTTTCATTAGCTATTGGACCGAGGTGTAGGGGAGGGCGCAACTCCTATCCCAGGATTGCTCCACTTTACCCTTGATCCTTACCTTATAATTCTGAGTGTTAAGCGAGGCGGTATCAAGTACAATGTTTTGAGTCTTTGGTATGACTCGAACAAAGATTGAACCCTGGTCGACCGACTAGGCCAATGAGCCAAATGCATAGAATATCACAAAGAAAGGGGTTGTCGATCCTATTTACCCAACCCCTCCGCTCGGGCAGGATATGACACAAGGTCAATTTTTTAAGCAGAGTTTAGCAGGTTTGAATTCAGAGTTTTCCTTCTCCTAGACTAGTTGGCTCACCAAGGCTGAAGAACATAGTCTGCCCTGCTATTTACCCATAGCTGGAGGGAGAATAATTGGATTCATACCTTTCCCAAAGGTATTAGTGCTATATATATATATATATATATATATATATATTCTATTTATCGGACGTGAATATATATATATATATATATATATAATGTGTGTGTGCATATATATATATATATATATATATATATTGTGCAAGACTCGGTGATATAAAGACGCAATCTAATATTTATGTATTAAATTGCATAATTTCGATAGTTTATGTTGAAGTATAATTGGCTCATTGGCCTAGTGGGTTGAGTGTTCGCCAATGTTCCGGGAGACCTAGGTTCAATCCCCGGTCAAGTCCTACCAAAGACTTTCAAAATGGTACTGGATACCTCCTTGCTTAACACTCAGCGTTATAAGGTATGTATCTAGGGTAAAGTGGAGTAATCTCAGGGAAAGGAGTAGCGCCCTCCCCTACACCTCAGTGTAGTAGCTATTGAAAAGGGAGCCTTCAATCACCCTCGACTACAGTCGCCAACTTTACTTACTTTACTACATTCATATTGAAGTAATTTTTATTCGTTGATGTTTTCAGATGATTTTATAACTTAAAAAAACCCATTAGTATTAACTATTTGTATTCAAAAAGGATATTCTTAACGCGAAAGCCACATTTTCTCATTTAAAGTGAAATAAAAAGGTTTTGTTGGTATCATTGACTTCAAAAGTGAAGTAAATTTCCTTATTTCTCTAGAATTCTTCATATTCTTGATGATCTTTTCTAATATAATTGATTCTTAAATTAATTACCTGGGCAAGTCGAATATTTGCAATATATTTTTATATGTGCCAGCTTTCGGTGCATGTATCACGTGACCAAAGTTATTCAAGCCATGAAGCTGTATCCGCTGTGGTTGTTAGTACCGTGGTAGTTTTTTTTTTTTTTGCGCTGATATATTGTGCATTACTTCAATCCATGTGTGATTTGAAAGCTACACAGATGAACGTACAACGCAGTCTAACTCAGGAAATTATGTATCATGATTTCGAACTGTGCTTAAACGCCTTAGAAATCACCAAAACATTTCCTGTTTGGAAGGTGAAGGTGCGATTGATCTGATTACAGCAATCAAACGGTTCAAGATATCTCGCTTGTATTGCAACAACCTTGATAATCAAGCAAGGAGAGGTTGGTCTAAAACCGTGGATATTGAAGCCATGTTTCCAGTCATAGAAGCAAATACGATGAGTAGCACTCGAAGAGTACCATGCGAGCTTGGCATCTCAGTCTACTGTGGTTCGTCATCGTTACTAGAATATTGTAAAACGTTTGATTCATTACTGTAATTCCCACAGAAGGACAAGTCTATCTTCCTAAAACAATTTTCGATCAAAAACATGATCTAGCTGGATGACTGTCAGGTGAAGGGCTAATAAGATTGCTTCAAGGCCCCCGAGAGCAAGATCAGCATCACTTACATTTTATAAAATTATTTCAGCCAACACAGATCACTCGTTCGTCTGAATTGAGTACTGTGAAATGATAAAATTGTTATTTTGCATTCTGTCAATCAAAATCGTTTTCTTTTCAGCTAACAAGATGTAACGACGAATGATTCGTGTAATTCTCAGAATTTATATTTCACTTCATGTCTGCCTTTATACTGTAAGAAAGATTGTCTCTTTCTTATTGAACTTTTCCAATAAAACGGATGTAATGTCCACAGAGATAAGTTTTATATCGGAAAATGGACATTCTGAATTTAGTTGGTTGGTTGTTTGGGTTTTATGGCATATCAGCCTTTGTAGGTTATTTAACGCCAAATCCATTTTTATGTAAATAATCAATTCTATTTCAAACAATTCAGTTTAGCATAAGCACGCAGTTCAAATGTAAGTACTGTTTAATTGTGAAAAACATTTCTATTTCAAGCTGTTTTATACTCATATACATATCCCAACACAACAGTAATACTCACACATTCAAATACAGGGAAATACAGGGGTATGGAAATATATATACGAACAGGCGGACTCCATTGTTCAGGTATGAATAGTTTATTAGTTTCTGGGTTCGGTTCTTCGTCACGAGGAAAAAGACACAATTCTTACAATGTTGACCATACCATCTGACCCCACAAACGCGCTGAGCATCCCGTGATGTTTAAGATCTTTGTCGGTAGAGATCCGAAAAACCCAACTACATCTTCAATGGTCAAAATCCAACTCTCAACTTCCAACTCAATGGCAGGAACTCAACTTTCTGCCTGCATGGTCCAATGTCAACCTTCAACTGATATTTCAAAATTCTAAAATTATTGGCCCATCTCTTCTGGGCATGACGTCATCCACACTCCAGCCCATTTCCTATCTGTGGTTTATTAGGACAATGGTGATTGTCGTATCCTTTGCGCACGAACGTAAAACTATACGTAATGTCTATTCACCTGAACTCTTAACCCGAATAGTTCAAAGCCCAACCAAATTGAATGATAAAATATGATTAATGAAAAATGAATAATATAGACATAATCAATCCTTAATTATATAACAAAGCTATTCAGTCTAGTCAAGCAGTTCTAATTCAGCTAATTCAGTTTAGTATAAGCACAGACTTTGTTTACACACAGTTAAATGTCAAAAGAGTTCTATGTTAAACTAATCAGTTTAGTATAAGTAGTTTCAATGTCAAAAACAGTTCCATTTCAAATAATTCCTTCTTGGAGTATGTTTATTTTGGTCTTCTTTACCCTTTTTTGATATTTGATGTTTGTTGTTGTTGCGTGTGTGTGTGTGTGTGTGTGTGTGTGTGTGTGTGTGTCTACGTGTGTGTGTGTGTGTGTGTGTGTGTGTGTGTGTGTGTTAGTTTTAGGTTTTACTAATTGCTTTTTTTTGTATCATGAACTGTTTTGTTGTTTTTTAAATTCACTGGTAGTTCTTCTTTTTTGTGTGTGAACATGTGTGGCATAAGGTTAGTTAATGGATATTAAATGAGATTTTCATTTGCTAGTGTTTGTAGTTTGAATGGATGCTTATGCTTTTTGCGTGCACACATATACACATACATACATATGTACATATATATATATATATATATATATATATATATACCAACGTACACATACTCACAGATGTATATATATATATATAGAGAGAGAGAGATGGTGGGGGGTAAAGTATTTTCAACTTGATGCATAAATGTATATATATATATATATATACACACACCAACGTACACATACTCACAGATGTATATATATATATATATATATATAAAGAGAGAGAGAGGGAGAGGGAGAGAGAGAGAAATGGGGGAGTAAAGTATTTTTAACTTGATACATAAATGTATATATATATATATATGTTGATAGTTGTAATAATATAATGGTCTTTTGAAGTCTCTATGGATTACAGTTTAAAGCACAGTTCTAAAAAATGAAAATAATACGCCAATATTATGAACACTGACACTCACGTGACGTTATCGTTAATTGTCGTAAGGAAATGTAATTAACGAGATAAGTTCATATCAAGATACTTCGCACTAATGAGAAAAATCATGAATCCATCACTTTCCAACTCCAAAATCTTAAGATAAAAAATGAAAATCTGAGGATTCTTTTTTCGAAAGAATCTGTGACATGTTGATACACCATTTTTCTTTGATCAAAAGGATTGGCTGGTTCTACACAGACCTTCACCATTTTAAACAAATCACTGTCTATATTTTCAAATGATCATTTGGGTGCACGTATGTCGAAATCGATGGGATTTTCCATAATATATACTCACACATCACACATATATATATATATATATATATATATATATATATATATATATATATATATATATATACGAGAGTTATTCAATAGATATGAGGATATTTTTCTAAGGTAAAAACCAAGATGATTTTCTTTTCAGATCTTTTTTTCATGAATGTAAACTAGGTATTATTTTGAACTGTTTTATAGCAAATATTATTTTAATCTCAGATAAAAAAAAAAAATTTTATTTTAGGGCTTTTCAAAATGTTGTCAAATCCAACAGAGCGCTTTAGGCTTGAAAAGAAAGCTATCATTAAAGTTTTGGTAGTTGAGAAGTACAAATCTTATGAAATTTTCAGAATAATGTGTGATGAGTATGGAAAAGAATTTTTCAGTAAAAATATATTTACAAATGGAGCAAAAAGGGATTTTTCATAATGAGTCTGAGTCCAAAAGACATTCAATTGAGTGGAAAGACACTGACTCTACAGTAAAGAAAAAGTTCTTGGCCCACAGTAAGCGAAAATAAAGGGCCCTAAAACCACTTATTTTCTTGAAAAAATAACGGCTGTAAATAATGTTTTTTGTTGTCAAATTCTTTGACAAGTGTACGCAAGTGTTCAAACATTTGTGTCTGTCGCAAAATAATTCCCGTAAAATTTAGCAGCTTAAATTAGGAAATAGGTTTCAAACACTAAAATTCAGTTTTAAAAAAGTGACCTTTGGATATTTGCTAACTTTAAACTTAGAATTTTAAAGGCGTAAGTTTTTTGAGGCTCACTTGTGTGGCCTCTTTTCTTTGGAACAGTATCAGATCACATTTGTGAAAGGAACCCAGATATTAATCAACCCTTTGGTTCTGGTATAGCCACAATATACGACCGACGAAAAATGACAAAAATAAATCCAATTAAGAGTGGGACTCAGATGACAGATCTGGGTGTCATGATCGGCAGATATTCCCTTGATAGCTAACATGGTGGGGCTTGGTGGCATTTTGAAAATATTGGCTGTTCTTATTTGAGGTACTAAAAGTCCAAAGCAACAATGCATCTAAGAACGACCAAAAGGAAAAAAAAAGGACTCAAGAAAACAGCAAAAACTTAATTGACTGTTATTTTAAAAGAAATACTACACAAAGTAGGCATAGTAAATAAGTTATGGAGGAGTAGACCGAATTTGCTAAGTTTAAAACTAGTCAAAGACTTTGACCAAGCGAAATTAGTTCTAACGAAAGGCTAGTAGTCTAACGTAGAGATACTAAAAATATGTAGACAGGTAAATCGGGAAACATATAGTCAGAGACTCCCTAAAAGGAATCGAAACATAAAATATTGAAAACTAAATCATTACTGAATTCAGTTCCACAACAAGAATATTAACACAAGAAGACTGGAAAATATTCGAATTCATAAAATCACTCATAAATGAACAGAAGTCTATATTATCATCCCAAAGTGATCAATACTGGAAAAATGTCAAGGTAGAGAGCAAAAAAAAAAAGTCAATGAATTATTGAAACATATCCCAACAGAAAACATCACAGAAACGAATGAGTTAATATATGCAGAAGAATACTTTATTGATAAAAGTGAAAGAAAAAAAAAGACTCAAAAGGTTGTAGGACAGGGTCAAGCAATACAAAGAAAATAGGATATTCGAAAATAATGAATGAAAATTCTATCAAAAAGTTGACGAAGAGTACAAAAGACATATCAGCAACCGGAGGCAAAAGAAGCAAAACAATTTTAAAGTAAAATATGGAAACGAAAACAACAGAAATACTGAATGGATAAATAAAAAGAAAAAAGGATAAGAAGAATTCGGGGAACACCCCGAAGTGAACATCCACCTGAATTCGCTTAGAGCAACGTTTAGGAAAATACCAAATTGGAAAACCCCAGGCTACGATGACATACAGGGATTCTGGCTTTTAAAAAATCATGTACACCCACGGCATGCTGACGTAGCAACACCAGTAAATGTTTATAGAATAAAAGCATACCCGAATGGATGACGAGAGAGAAAATTACCCTGCTCGAGAAGGACCCAAAATAATAGACTATTACAAGCACCTGAAGACGGATAATGTCTTTACCTATTATGTGGAAAACCCTAACCACAAATATAATAGAAGAAATTTATTACTGTTATATAAGATACGCCGTGGATTTTCGGTTCGTTCCTAGTGACCCCATGTGCTTTGGCAAGCTGTCTCATTTTGATAAGTAAACAAGACACCTGGATCAGGGCACTCAGGTCGAACAGGTGTGTAACTGGAAGGAGATCACATGATGAGAACCACACCGTGAGATTTAGACAGAGTGCAGAGAATCGCAGTCAAGCAAGGGACACACAACCGACCAGTGGCGTCTCTGACGAGCTTGCAAGGGGGTGCAAGCGTTGGCACCTCCTGGCTCCTGGAAGAAGATATAGGAAAAAGAAGTCCTCTCTCTGCACCCATCTCTCACACACCTCAGAAAAATCAACCACTTCGAGAATAAAGTGTGATATTTCTATATATTTTATAAAGAAGTGTGTTGGTTCGTTCATTGAAGTTCGTAAATTATGTTTGATAATGTTTCCGCTTGTATATGTATTACGGTTATACAACATTACTTGCTTAAATCCAACGGACTATTCCGGAAGAACAAAAAATATACACCAGAGGAACAAGAGGAAAAAATTCCAACTATATATGAGTTGCCTTCAATAAGTTTCCAAACATTTTTCGTATGAGCACTTTTATTGATAGTACACACATGAAACTCTAGTCCCCCTCCGGCTGGGGGACACTTGTTGTACCGTTCCACAAACTTATGGAAGGCTCCTTCAAAGTCCTATTGTGTGAGCGTGTCAATGACCTTCGTCACAGCCTCTTTCATCTCCTCAATTGTCTCATAACGACAGCCTCTAAGTTTTTCCTTGAGCTTAGGAAATAACCAAAAGTCACAGGGAGCAAGGTCTGGACTATAGGGAGGCTGAGGAACTGTCTTGATGCCCATCTTAGTCAAATAGTCGGTGACAAGGATGGAGTTGTGGACTGGTACATTGTCTTGGTGGAAGTGCCACTGACCCGATTTGAAGAGTGGTGGCCTCTTCCGACGGAATCTCTTCCTAAACTCCCTTAAAAACTCAACATAGTATTCCTTTTTGACTGTCTGTCCTGTTAGAACCCAGTGCATGTAGATCATGCCTGTGACGTAAAAAAAAAGGATTATCAAATGTTTGTTGGTGGAGATGCTCTGTCTGGCCTTCTTGGGTCTGGGAGAGCCAGCATGCTTCCACTGGGAACTCTGTCTCTTGTTCTATAGGTCACAGCAGTAGACCCAGCTTTCATTACAGGTCACCAGAGCATCAAGAACTGTGGGATTTGAATTGATCAGCTCGACTATCTCCCTGCTGTCAAGACAACGTCTTTCTTTCTGATCTTCTGTGAGCACCCTTGGGAACACTTTGCGCAAATCATCCTCATCTTCAGTTCCTCGCGAATAATTGACATCAAACTGTGCACCTATTGTCTCTAGAGACACACGAGACTCCTCATCCATGAAATTCTTAATTTGGCCAATCAACTCTGGTATTCTGACTTCCTTACTCCTCCCACAACTCTCTTCATACCTCATAGACGCCCTGTCTTCATTGAATCTCTTATGCCCCTGAAAAACTAATGCTCAATTGATGCAAGTTGCTCCAAAAGCAGTCTAAAGCATTCCATACGTTTCATTTTTCATACGTGGCATTTTTTCCAAGTTTAAAACACAATTTTATTGCATATCGTTCTTCTAATGTGTCCTCACGACCAGATTTAATTTTTGAAATTCACCAGCTGTAACAATCAGGCTTTAGTAGGGTGTTTTCCAATCCTTGCTGTAGCTACTCATTTGATTGTGAAATCATGAAAATTAGTCAGTGATCTCATAAGATGTATAGCAATAACATATAGAATTTTCAAGAGTCTACAAAAATTTTAAATGCCTGTACAAAAAAAGTCTGAAAACTTATCGAAGGTAACCCGTATGCATCAGCATATCCTCAAGTAAACCAAAACGAGGCGGAAAATTCTTATGATATGACCCTAGAAACTGGGATAACTGAGGATCTGAAAATATTCAAAATATCCTTCAAAATTATAAACTTTATAACGAATACCATAGAAAATAAAGGGTGGAATTGACTTTGAGATGACAAACCTTAGCAGAAGTAAAAGTCCAAGAGGCATCATCGCAAGAAACTCACTCTCGGCGCTACAATTCGTAATAGCAATGATACACGATGAAAAAGGACTCGTCAGTATTCGTTGTAACAATGATAAAGGCGTAGAGGCATCAATACAAGGACGCTATGAGTTCATTAAAAAGAGAAAAGAAGCGATGAATACAGAAACCAATAACAGCATTGGTGGGTAAAACTCAAAAGTAGTGAAATAACAATAACAACCAAAAGAGAAATAACAGACCGTACAGATACTTACTTCAACATCATCATCATGTCGTGCCGCTAGCATGGATATCCCTGACCCTATCTCGCCACTTCTCCCTATCATTCATCGCCTCTGGCAGGTCTTTAGGGCTACATCCCGTATCCACCCATAGCTACTATATGTATGTTCGAGCTGGTCGTCCTGCTTTTTCTTGGCGATATGCGGGGATCCATTGAAATACATCACGTATGAGCTCGTCCTTGCTTCTCCAGCCGTGTCCTGCATGTCTGGTTCGTCTAACTTGGATAGTTTTCGTGATGGAAGCAGGTGGCCATATAGTTGGTGCCTAGTGGGGTCTTGCCGTCAGAATACTTACTTAGATCCCAATAAATCAGCTGATGTGAAAAGATATATCCTTAAAAGCAAATGATGATGTATAAGTTGTTATAAAAGAACAACTAGATGGCGATATCTGGCACAATAGATATGTAGTATTTAAAATAATCACAGCTTAGTAAGTGTAAGTTATGCAGAGAATACTAGATTAAAATAAATTTAAAAAAAAAGAGTTCATGTAATACATAAAATTTAGTGATTAACGGATAAAATATTTATTGGTTAATATATTGATTTTAATGGCATGTCATCTTGACTAGGGTTATTTCATGCCAAGAGTGTAGGTAATTGCATTCATTGTACATTGGAATTTACATTTTTGGGTGGTTGCTTCCTTTTCAATATTAATACTTGAATGGATGCAAGTAATTATTCCTATTTAACAATCATCATTTGTTTGCACACAGTCATTTGGTTTGGTTCTATAGCCATGACCAACTACACAACCACATATATATGCATGCAGAATCATAACGACGACACAATAGAGACGGGCGACACAGTTCTTTAGAAAAATATACCTCTCACTTTATTTGAAAGGGTTGTGTGTGAGAGGGAGTTGGAGACCGAGCAGAACTGCAACATATTGACCCCCCACTCTATTGGCCATAACCGCGTTTCTTTCCCCGTTCTCCTGGGCTGCTCAACCGGGGGCCTGGGGGTCAGCCTCTCTGATTGCTGGTTTTCTCTACCACATCTTATTGCTAACTCGTCTGATCCCGAACTGCTCAATCGGGGGCCTGGGGCCCACTCTGCTGGATGCTGGCTTTCTCTACCAGTACTTAACTCCAACTGGTCTGGTCTCCAAACTAACTGTCTTCCTGTCTTCACCGAGTTATATAATAGTTCAACGCCTCCTTCTTGTGGGCGTCACAAATTGCACTCATTCAACCCATCCACGGTCAAGGCTACTCTCTGCTATTCCTCAACCGGATGCACCTGTTATTTACATAGGTGCATTTCCTATTTTGACAGCCCGGCCGGGTCGTAGGTCAATATACAACACATCATCAGAAATGAAATACAAGAGAAAAACCCATCATAAATTTGAAAAAGCATACTACGCAGAAAATAAGATTAAAATGAAACAAAATATAATTAGACAATTCGTTAAAGGAACAAAGATACGAAAGAGAGGGTACCTCGAAAACAATGAAGAACCACAAAAATAACCTAATGCTAATAGTTGGCTAACTATGTTATTGAAGATATTTATAAGAATATAATCAAATATTACTCTTTTAAATGAAATGATACATACGATTGTTACAGTCATAAGCCATGTAACCAAAATATATAAACCAAATTGACTTGAACAACCCAAATGGAAACCAAGGAGGCAAATATGGATTGAGGAATACTGAAGAAAAATATTCATTCTTGATGAAATGTGTAAGGGTGTCAAAGTGAAAACTGGGAAAGCAAGAAAAATTAAATGAAAACATCAGATAACGTCAAAGAGAAACTGAAGAAAAAAAATCCAACTGAAAGTCTAGCGTATCAAAATATATGAAAAAAAGGACAAAATCCATTATATAAGCAAAAAATTTCGAAACGAAGAATTAAAAGTATTTTGTTGTAATATATGGAGCCCTAAAGAGCGTAACAATAAGAAAGATGGAAGGGAAATATAAAAGACATGAAAATCATCATCATCATCATCATCATGTTGCGTTATCAGCACGGATATCTCTGACCCTATCCCACCACCCCTCCCTATCGTCCATTGTTTCCAGGAGGTCTTTAAGAGCTACATCCCGTATCGGTACATAGCTGCTGTACGTAGGTTCAAGCTGGTCGTCCTACTTTGGCACGTCCATTTGAAGGGGGTCTACAGGAGTACATCATTTATGAGCTCGTCCCTACTCCTCCAGCAGTGCCCCGCATGTCTGGTTCGTCTAATTTTGACAGTTTTCGTGATAAGTGGTAGGTGGCCGTACAGCTGCTGATTTATGGGGTGCTGTCTCCAGAACTTGTTCAATATTGCTTGCAGCATTCTTGTGTAGTTGCCGTCAAGCTTTTTCTCCATCCGTTTAATTAGCGTCCATCCATTAATTTACGAATATATTTCCCTGGGAAGGATTAATACTCTTAAACGCTGGCAGAAATGGAAGTTACCAGGAACAGAGAAAATTAAAAACTTCTGCTTCCACCGCTTATCCTCCAGATATCACCTAATGAAGAAACTCTTTTTAGATGTTAAATGTTTTCGTTACAACGTCCTGATGCTTGACCTCGTGTTCCATTTTCTGAGAATCCTTAAGCAAACACACACGTAATAGTCGAGTATGACTCTGATGAACGTGAAAGACAAACATGCATTGAATATTTTCATAACTGTCAAAGTTTAGCATTGTATAGTTGATTTTTTAATCATGTTTGCTCACCTGAAAAAAAAAGTTTAATACATTCTGAACCTCATCTCTACAAGGGTGAGTTAAAAGTTTGGCAGTATTTTGATAGTATGAGGCACAATTTTGCAACCCGGGATGTTTATGCCAAGATCAGGAAGGTAACGAGCCACTCTTGACTCTGAGATGTCGAGCTCACCTGATAATTACCGAGTGCTACTCGTCGGATTTGCCTCTCTGTTGCAGCCCAAGTAGAATTTCTTGTAACTTTCGGTCAATGTATTCTGATCAATTGCGCCTTAACCTTTCACACAGCAAATATTTTTGTTACCCCTCCGACATTTTCGCCCGGCTCGAACTCATAAAGCATAAATTTCCGAATTAGACTATATTGAAGATTTATCTATGTGGCTTTCAAATCACACGCAGATTGGCAACGTGTCAGTCTACCAACTACCGTGATACTACCAACCACAGCCGGTATCTACAAAGTCTACGTGATATGCATGCGTCAAACTGGCACATACCAGAATATTGCAAAACTTTTGACTCAATCTTGTATCCACCTCTCACATCAGTAGATACATATTTCATACACTCAGTAGGTATCTCTGTAGATATTCTATCAAAATGATTACTATTAAGGCGATTCTTATTTTAGAATCATCTGCATTCCACTAGGCTGTAAAGACCTCTCTGATTTAGAATCGACGCCATTCAAGAATTTGGCAGCTCCAGCAGATCTCACGCTCTTTCATTTCCTGCATAGCTTTAATCTAAACGTATTTCGCTGTCACTTCTGAAAAGCGCCATATGACTTGACATGATTGTAATAGTGACATTCAAAGGCTGATTGACGTCGTATCTCTTTAAGACGTCCAACGTTCTTAGATATTAAGTGGATGCAGCAAAAACGAAAAGCCTCTTTCTTCATTCTTTGCTTAAATCGTGTTGATCAAGTAGAAACACAGTCGAAGACTGAAAGAAATGGGGCCATGCAAGTATAAAGATGTTTGTGGTATGATGGTTATCGTCGCAGGAAATGGACACGGTGAGATGAGTTCAAATCCTGGATGAGGCTATTTGCATTTCCTATAGGACTCTTACGCTTAGGAAAGGTATGAATCCAAATATTCTCCATATGGCTATAAATAAATAGTAGGTCAGACTTAGCTCTTTAACTTTGGTATAGGAACCAGTGTAAAAGAAAAAAAAACTCTGGATTCAAACCTGTGAAACTCGGCTTTAAAATTGACCTTGTGTCACATCCTGTCCGCGCAGAGGGGTTGGTAAATAAACACATAAAAGTGTGTGACATACAAAAGAAATAAACAGTTCCACTAATGAACGCAAAAAAATTATTTTAGATAATTACATACGATATCTTTAACATTGTTAATAAGTACTACCGGTGCACGAATATATGTCACAAAAATACATCAGCCAGCAGAAAGACAAGTGGTTAAAGTCTCGTCCAGTGAGTTATGTTTAACCGGATATGCATGATCAAGAAATGATAAGCGTGTCTTGCCGGGGTAATTATATATCAACAATCTAAGTGGTAACGTAGGCTGGTTTGATGATCTCTCTCACCCAAAATGGTTATGGGCATGATATTGGGGTTCAGACAGTGGGTTTCTTGATCCTCAATCTTTTCGTGGCTGGAGTATGAAGGTGACTAACGTTCGTGTAAACGGAGAATGAAGAACATAGCAAATATATGAGAAGAGTACTGTTCCAACGAAAACAAAGGAACTTACGCCGCAAGTTTTGTCCGCTAAGCTTTTCTCCCTTATTTCATAATATCAGAGACTGAAAGCGAGAATAAAGTAACAGAGATCCTTAAATTGAGAAGAGTAGTTGTTTGGTTTCTCCTCTCTTCACTACCAACGAATAAGTTATTGGGGACTCCGCTACACGTTTCAAGATTTTTAACATTTCTCTACATCACATTGCAAAATGTTATATCAGCAGCAAATTTGTTGACAACTGAAACTTCTGATTTAAACCAGAGTGACTTTGTGATATCTTAAATGAATAGCCATTTACCAACGGCCTCAACGACTGAATAAACAGGATAAAGATATGAGGTCCACACGTTTAAGACGAGTTTCTCTCTCTCTTTCTCTCACTCTCTCACTCTCTCTCTCTCTCTCTCTCTCATCTGACGATTTAGCTATCGCCAACATAGCAGTCATTGTTGTTTTTTGGTTATTTGGTTAAATGGCACATCGACTCTTGTGAGTTATTTAGTACCGAGCAACTTTAAAAAAACATAGAACTCATTTGCTAGCACACAGTTAAAAGAATTGAAGTATTGCTCTCTAAGACAAATAATTCTCTCTAAAATGAATAATTTGTTTGGTCAAAGTTTATGTGGCTGCATTTACAGCGCAGCTGACCTTCAACCAGTACTTTCTATCACCTTAAAGAAAAAAGAGGGGTGAGTACTTATTTTCCACCTAAGCAAATTGCAAATTGCTATAGGTGCAATCCTTGACATGACCAGCCGATTGATCGCACCAAACCTCTCCAACCATCTGTCTTGTCTAGAAAGCGCCAAATTGAAGTGTTGCAGTTTACATGACTACAGCGATTGTCCTGTCAAGAACTGCTCAGTCACAAGGATCTTGTTCTAAAAACATTATGGATCACTCCATCCCACAGCCAACAAGTAGCCTAATTGGGAGAGGGTCTTAATCTTCGGCAGAGAGACAGTTGGCGTATTCTACAACCCCAGCAGACAGTGGAGCAGTCATCGGTGATTATTCTTCAATCTAATTTTTGTAGAGAATCGTATGACCTTTTCTTATAGCAATCTATTGTTGATTCGTTGTTGAAGATTAGATGATCTTTAAATTCATTTTTTATTCTCAATTCGCGGAGTTTATGTACATGAAATTACCATATGTGGTTTAGACGGGTCACTTCGAGTATGCAATAACTGTAACTCGTAAGGAAACATTTTCAGTTGTCTCTGCAATGTTTTCCAAACAGGCTGCTGTAAAAATCTGTTGTTTTTGACTAGCTGTCGTCTTAAAGTTTCTGATCTATAAGGTAAATAGCGGATCTTACAACTGTGGCATTGCGTTGTCTGAGAAAAACCAGGCGCAGTCGAAGGTGTGATGATGAGATGAAGACATCGAGAGAAAGTAAAAAGTCAGTGTTAGAATTCGGGTAGCCGTCTTGTTTTCAGTTGAACGATATAAAAAGTACACCTTCTAAGTAACAATGCCGGAATATGTACTAGCATTTGTCATTGCTCATATCTGCTTTAGTCATCGCTGATTGGCCAATCTACTGCTGGTACTAATGAGCAAGTCCATAAATATTTATTAGTAGTTTGTAGACGGCTGATAACGATCTAGATCATCCTCTAAATAATCCAACTCACCAGCCCCCTGTTTGGGAGTATAAGATTGAATCTTCCACCTTTAAAAGAAATGCATTTTAAAATAAAAAATGTGAATAATTTCTTAAATTATAATTATCAATGAGATATTTTTGCTTAATTGATATAAAAAGACGATTAGTGATTTATTTTTTTATTTTTGTTAGGATTAATTGGGTGGTTTATTGCTATAACCAGGACACTCGTTTGGGGAGTTTTACCCCTCTGTTGAGATGCAGTCGATGTATTCTTCTCCCCCTGTCGACTGGGCTAATAATGCCTAATTTACTAAGTTAAGACTCAATTGCCTACAATAATCTTTCGGAAGGTGTTTAATCTTATTCCTATCATTGGCTTCGTAAACAAGTCGGCAACATTTTTCTCTATTTCAATGTATTCTAAAAGAATGGATCTTTTATTCATTTCGTCACGTATAAACTGAAAATTTATATCAATATGTTTCGATCGTTGATGGGCGACTGGGTTTTTTGCAGAAACAATACATGACTCATTATGACAATGAATAGTTGTTGGTTATTTAAGTGACTCAAGTTCCGTCATGGTTCTCAATAGTGCTCTAAGATACAGGGCTCCTTGACTTGCTAATGAGATAGCCTTAAATTCCGCTTCGTATGTTGACAAAGCGACTGAGTTTTGCTCTTTAGATTTCCATGAGTTTTGCTTTTTAGATTTCCATGAAATCATTTGGTTATTTTCTAAAGTAAAATCCACTCACGATTTTTCTGTAACTTAAATTAGCCTCATCTGCGTCACAAAATCCTTCTAATTTCAAGGATTTATGCGATTTCTTAAATATGTGTGACTGATTGATTGTGCCTTTAAACAACGTGAGACTTTAACTGTATAACAAATGTCTGGTCTTGTTGAAACCGTTTTATATATCAGGCGGCCAATAATTTCACGATAAGGTTTACTATCTTTTAAATCGGCTTCATCACTTGTTTTCCTTACATCCATTTCACATGGAGTTGGGTGTGGTTTGCAATCTGTCATGCCGAAATTTGATAATATCTTCTCGATATATCTAGAGTGATTCATTTTAATAGTATTATTTCTGCATTCAAATTGTATTCCTAAAAACCAGGATCATTTCTTAAGACAGCCATTTTAAATCTAGAGCTCAGACTCGTCTTAATTTATGTATGGTGTGCTTCAGTTTTTGAAGCTATTAATACATCGTCTACCCACAATAAAATGGTGGATATTTGAATGTGGATATTTTGAACGCACATGCAGGAGTCCACAGGTGACTGCAAAAAATTTTGTGTAGTTAAATAAATATGGAATGTTTTATGCCAAGTTCAACCGTTCTCGTTTAACCCATATAATTACTTTTTAAGTTTCCAAACATAATTCCCATTCTTACCTTCAAAGCCTTCTGGCAGCTCAACATATATTTCATAGTCTAAGGGGGCATTTAAATATGCACTCTTAACATCCACATGATGAATTTACAAGTTATAGTGGACTACTATTTGCAATTGTAGACTTATGGAAGCCATATTTGTCGTCGGGGCAAAAATTTCTCTATAATCTTTGCCATATATTTGCGAGTACCCTTTGGCTACGAATCGAGATTTATACTAATGATTTCCGTTACTTTTACTTTTTATCATAGGAATACATCTATTACCGACAATATCTTTATTTCTTGGAGCCTTCTGCCATTCAAAAGTATTATTTTCAACGAAGGAATCAAATTCTTTCCTTGTTGCTAAAATCCCGTTATTTTCGTCGACAGAATCAGCGGCTTCAGTTTGGCGGCTTCGTACGAAGAGCACAACAGTAATCAACCCTACCAAATTCAAAGTTTTTGACTTCAAAAAAATCAGATATCTTTCTCCGTTGGATTGAGTAACGGCTTATTCCTCCCTCTACTTTGGTATTGATGTTGTCTTTGGGTTTCACGTCATATGTGAATAAGTATTCCTGAAATTCGGTATTTATAGCCGGTTTCGATAGTGAGCAATTGTTATAAGAGTCGGTCAATTTTATACACCCAACTCATTTAATGGCCGTTGTTTCCGGAAAATAAATCAGGTAAACTGGTCTTTGTTTATCATAGCCGACAAAGATGCTCTTTTCACTACGAGGATTCAATTTCGTTTTATTTTGTACATAACAAAAGTCGAACATAAAACATGCATCTTATTTAAATTTGGTTTTAAACTGATAAAACTTTCATATGAAGTTTTTCTTGTGTTTTTATAATAACAGCGATTTTTTATATACGCTGAAGCCATCAATACGTAAATCCACAAGTCTTTGGGTAATTTTGAACCAATAAGGAGACATCTTGCCATAGAAAATAAATTTCGTCATGACCATTCAGTGGTCCCATTTTCATGTGGAGAATAAGGAGCTGACTGCTCGTCTTTGATTCTGTTAAGTACAAGTAACTGTTGAAAAGTTTCAGAAGTGAACACTGTTCCGTTGTCTGTCCGTAAATATTTTACGTGGCTGTAAGGGGCGATGTCTGCAAGATATTTCTTTGTAGCGAGCAAAGCGTTGGACATGTGTTTTAAGAATTATAACATAAAGACAGAATAGAGATAAAAAAATTAAGTACATATTTATAACCATCTTTTGTTACGTGTTGAATAGGGCCTGTTAAATCACTGTGTACAAGTGCAAGGATTTTTGCTGCCTTGAAATCCAAGGTCTTATTTCTGTCATTACACAAGTCGACTAAGAAATTAGTGTTGTCCGAAAAATATATCCTAATGCAAAGAAATAGCATTTGCCTTTAGAATAGGTTTGTATATACTGATAAAAATCTTTTTGCTATTGGTTTTTAGATTGAAATACTTTTTGGCCTTTCTTCCTACCAACGTAAAAAATAATATTTATCTTCTCTGGGGGTAAATTTTGATAGTCCTCTCTACTATGTTGAGGTTTCTGGTAAGTGTTATTATAATAATTTGTCGATTTACAATCATAACAGTAATGAGTACTTACCCAAATTTGATTCCTTGGGTTAATCTTTTTAGATGTGGTCTTCATTTGTAATATACGGTAGCATTTTCTACGAAGTCCATATAACCACTTTGATCTGTTAGTGTTAGTGAATTTGGTATAAATGTTAGATTCTAAGATATCCCAAGGACTTTACTTCCAACAACTCATACTTGGATTCATCCCCATAAAAAGGTTTCGCTGCTGTGGGCTCATGACCTGTAGGAATTCGGGTTGCCATCTTGTTTTCAGTTGTGCGATACAAAAGGTACGCCTTCTAAGTAACAAGGCCGGGGTATCTGTCATCCGTCCCACCACCGGACAAGTATGGCACAAGGCCGTTTTTAAGGTAGGTCCTGTCGCAGGGCCGTAGCCCACACGCGTCCGGCATTGCCAAAACACCTTCGACCCAGTCGGCATTCCCTTTAATAGGGACGTCTCAGGCACCAGGTAATAAACGTACCCCCCCGTCAGTGGCTAAAAGCCTGGAGGGATGACCCCCTGAGGTCGGAGGAAATCTCCAGTCAACAAGCTTCACCTGGTCAGATCTGTGCCCCAGCCAAGCACGCTCGACCAAAGTGTGACCTATCGACTGGATAACCAGCCTATGACTTTAAGTAACAAATACCTGAATATGTACAGGTATTTGTCAATGCTCATATATGCTTTAGTCATCACTGATTGGTCAATCTATTGCTGCTACTGATGGGCAAGTCTATAAATATTTGTTAGTTATTTCTAGACGGCAGATAGCCACCCAGGACCCCTCTTGGTTGAAATAATTTCACAGGTAGGTGTGGGTACGTGCACAGATTTTTTGTTTTCTGAGAACCCGCTGACCAGCACTCGATAATTTGCATTCATCTGTTGTGAAGCTATTTTCATTCTTAAAAAAGAATAAGTAACTTCATAGCAACTGCACCAGACTTTCTTGCAAGCTCCCATTACTCCACAGTTTTCATTTCTCTCTATTGTGTCAATCTCATCTGTTTTATCACTCCAGAACCCTCCCCCACCTTCCTGGTTGCTCTTCGCAACTATGGAGGGTTTTCGAGAGGATCTACTGACGCATACAGAACTAGGACACAAAGACATGGAAGCCTTCCCAGAGAAGCTGAAAGAACGGGGAAGAGAGAGAGAGAGATAGACAAATGAGACCAAGTACAACGGGATGGCTATCGCACCCTCAGTTCCCAAGTGAATCAACGCCCTCGGCTAGACCTATACCACCTGGACAAAAAATAACCAAAAAACACGACAGTCACGTCTGCTTAATTGGCCATCAAAAAAAAACAAAAAACAAAAACAAAAGAAAAACAAAAACAAAAAAAAAAAAACGCCCAGAAGAATAGGAGAAAGACAGGGTGGCAAATATGCCCAGTAATTTAAGGAAAACGAGATTTTACCATCCCAAAAATATTCAGGGCAGTTTAGAGACATTAGAACAAAAAGGCTTGCTGGCACCAAGGAAGAAAAATTTGAAGAAATCCGAACTGCTGCACACATTGTCGGTACTACTGACGTCGCAGTTTCGCCACATGGGATATCTTCTTGCCATCAGAGGAGCCGGCTGTCAAGCTGGCTGAGAACAATATCTCCACTAAGTTCTTCCGGCTTCAACCAGAATACAAAGGCCAAATGGCGATCCGGGTCAACGTGTGCAATGTCCCAGTAGAAGTTAACGAGAACGTACTTCCTCAGAAAGTATGGCAAGGACGGGAAAATAACGTCAGTAAAGTACTCAGACGGGACAGCACATGGGGAGTATGCGTTACGAATCTATCTCAACAATGGGGGGGCTTCCGAGCCATTCGGCACCCAATCATCTTTAAAGACAGACAGTTGGTTATAGTAGTCGATCGAAGAAAGCCACATTTCTGGGCATGTAAGCAAGTGGGGCATCTGGCTAAATAAAGAACCCAAATAAGCCCTCCTCTAAAGAAGCAGTTAACAAAGGAAATCCCAAAGACTGGTGTCCAGCCTGACAAAGAGAAAGAATGGACTCGGGCAACCCGAAAGGGTAAAAAATCATCAAACCTGCAAAACTGGAACCCCCGACAAAAATTAAAAAAACCTTTAGAGGAAGGAAAAGGAACAAAACTAACCAACGAACCCATCAACAAAACCACTAAGGAACCTACCAAAGAACCGAACAACGAACATAAAACCCTATTAGAAACAACACCAGAAACAACACTTTCAATGATTTTAAAGCGAAAAACAAACAGCCACAAAAGAAATCACCCTCAAGAGACCCCATCGAACACATGGAAATCACTTTAAATCTGAAAAGACGTTGAGACAGTGAGGAGAGCAATGCCAAAACATTCTGCTCACAGCCAATTCTCCCCAGAGAAAAAAACCTATGCAACCCCATGGGAAGCACCCCAAAAAGAACCACCCACAAAACTACCACCACAATCACCCCAACAGCAATCACCACAACATCACTTCCCCTCCCTAAACATTTTTTTACTTTTCTCTACCAAGACTGTTTTCCCGCTCCCGCTCGGAAAACAGGGCTAACTGGAACTCACCTCCTCTGTAACAATAAAAGTAGACACAGGGCCAAGTCAGCCTCAAATAACTCTAAACAACTAGAGTTGCCAGCAGTGGTTCTGTGTTCTGAAGACGCCGAGGACTGCACATCGGACTTCCAGCTCCGCAGAGCCGGGAAGCCACTCCTAAACCTGAAAACAATAAAGGACCGCAACGTCTGTAATTCATACAAATTTAGGGGTGCACGCATGATGACTACCTCTTCGATTGGCAGGCAATCAAACCTCCGGTGTGTGGAAATTCCCGGAAAAGGCCAGCAAGGCCGATCCAATCGTAAGGCTGGCGGAGGTGGAGTACCCCTCACTCAAAAAAATGCAAAACTTCTGTTCGGACAGGGCCCCTTTTTACGTTCACCCTTCACCTACAATTGAAAAACCCCGTGTACGGGAATTCTGGTAGCCATCTTGTTTGAAGTTGAGCGATACAAAAGATACACCTTAGAAACAAGGCTGCATTAAGTCTAGACTTTGTAATTTGCCATTGTTCATGTATGTCCTTGTCTTTACTGATTCGTAATTTTACTCTTGGTGTTGACCGGTGAGCTTATAAATATTCATAGACGGCCGATACGTCAAGAGTAGGTCCCCACCCAAAACAATCAAACACAATGGATATCGGAGGAATTTCCAGAGATGGCCGAGTTACCTCTGAGACATGCCCTCGGCATCCTCACACCCAACGATTTCCGGACTCTTGTCGACAGTGAGTAAGGTATGTAGGCTTGATGGTTGTAAACCTTGCCATGTTGAATGCAAGGGCAGTGTTGGATCCAAGCAAGTGTTCGCGCTTGCCTGGTGAACTCTCGAATCACAGTGTGCATGTTACTGCAGTGCAGGAGACTCACTTCACTTGCACTATTGACTATCGAGTTCTTGGGGATGAGTTTGTCGTCGTCTCAGCATACGACAGCCATAGTAGCGTTGGGATCCCTCTGTTAATTGGACGTAGTGTTAATGCTGATGTAATTCTTGTTCTTGCTGATGACGCAGGCCTGCTGGTTGTAGCCGAAATTGGCGTTAAAAGTTTCGAGTTCCGGGTGGTCGCGGCTTCTGCACCCAATATCGCTGCAGAGTGGGTTTTTCTTCAGTGATTAACGCCGTTCCTTGACGATCGGAAACAGATAGTTTTAATGGATGGTTTGAATGCGATCCTTGTTTCTAAGATAGACAGGGTCGGGAGAAGAGCTACAGGGCCAGGAAAGTGTGAAAGCAGCCTGCTCGATTAATGGCTCGTCATGACTTGGTCGACCTATTTCATCTGTATCACCTTGGGAGGGAGATGTGGACGTGCCTAGATAGTTCGCTCTCTGTCTGTGCCAGATCTTATTTGGACAGAGTATTTGTTAGAAGATCTGACACAGATTTACTACGTGTCTCACGTTCCAATATGAAGTACAGACTGACCATAGATTCTTTTGGGTCAGTCTGTGGCTAGTCAATAGCTAGTCTAGACAGCTACAGGAAGTTCAATACCTCTTTACAGTAGATACGGTACTTCCGGTACCGGCTGGATAACCTAGTCAGTGCGAGTTAATGGGAGTGCTACCGGTAATAGGTTGTGGCGATCTCTTAAACATAGGATTAGAGATTTCACCATCAAGTACGATCGCCAGTACAACCTAGATAGGATCAAGGTGGCAAAATCTTTTGAAGATAAGCTTTTCTTGGCGGTAGAAGAGGGGATTCCCTAACCCTAGATTTAGCTGGACTGGACCTTGAGCGTGAAGTTAGCGAGCGCTACAAGGGATACGTAGTTATATCTAGGTTAAAAATAGTTCCCAATGAAGCCGTGAAATCTAACGAGTTCGCACGTGAAGAAGAATAACGAAGGCTCCCATTTCGGTATATCAATTCTGTCAAGTCCCCGGACAGGCACAGGCTCCGGTCGAATAGTGAGATGCACAGGCCTTTTCGGCACGCTTCCGTGATCGCATACTCACTGTCCTGATCTACCGGTTCAGGATTTTTGCTGCTATTTAGCCGACTTCCCCATTTTGGGAGTTGAAAGCGGCTAGCAGTGAGGGTTTGGTTACTGAATGAAAAGTCCGTAAATCGTTGAAGCTGGTCGGCCTCAACAAATTGTCAGGACTAGATGGTTTAACCTACAATGTGTACTTGAGGCTACTGCACATGTTTGTGTCTATTCTGACATTCTGTTCCAACTTTACTTCACCTAGGGAGCCATCCCTGGTAACGTTACCATTGGCGTGATTACGTTGTTGAAGAAAGGGGGCAGGACAGAGACATAACTCTGCTAAACACAGAGTTAAAGATTTTCTCTCAGGTCTAAGCGAACCGTTTCCGGATTGACATTAGTGATTTGATCGGGCCTGAGTAGAACTATGCTATGAAGGAAAAATCGATCCAAGACAACTTGCACTTGCTTCGCGAGGTCCTAAAGGGGATAGAAGACGGTACCGAAGCCGCGCTGATCAATTTTGATCAGTCAAAGGCCTTCGATAAGATTGACTAGTTTTTCATGACTGTTTTGGAGACTTCCGGATTTAAACCATAGATCCGCAAATGGATTAGCATGATATACGACAACCCGCAGACAGTAGTGCTGGTGAACAGGAAGCGCTCAGAGGCTTTCGCCATCGAGCGGCCGGTTCGACAGGATTGGCCCTGTCTCCTCTTATGTACGTTTTCTCTTTGGATCCCCTGCTCCATAGGCTTAGGGATGAGGAGGCAAGTTGAGCTCTGCGCGGGATTCCTTAGCTGGCCATCTACGGCAAATATCTCTGCGTACGCCGATAGTATCACTGTTTTTGTGTCCCGCCATTTTGACATAAAGGCTGTTAAGAAGGCGGTTGCGAGGTACGAGCAGATAGCAAGAGCCAGGATCAACTTTGATAAGAGCGAAGGTCTGCGGTTGGGTGCCTGGAGGGGTGATGTTCCCCTGTCAGAAACTTTCTACAGGAGCGACGGACCCATTCGAATCCTCGGAGAGTGGTTCAGGCCCGGCTTCCAGCTGGAGCGAAATTGGTCGTAGTTACAGACCAAGATAGATGCACGGGTCGGTACCTGGCTTTAAAGGAGTTTGTCCTTAAAGGGCGTGGCGGAGACGTGTACCGCGTACATCTTCACCTTGATCCTTTACCACTTGTCTGTACTTCTGCCTGAGGGTCATCAGCTGGCGCTACAACGATCCCTCTCTAAATTATTCTGGGGAGGCCGAGAGCCAATGATCCGCAGACAGGTCTGGTGAAAACGTTCGCAGAATGGGTGTGTGTGTATGCCTGATTTGAAGAACCACTGGTTCACCGCAAGACTTGCTTATATTGACCTATCGTTGTTAAAGGACACGGTGTAGTGACGAAAGGCAAGTGATACCTTTCCTCGTTTCAAGTCAGACCCCATAGCTGAAAGTCGACGTAAGTTTAGCGGCGAAGCCCCGTATGTCCAGTTGGCTAGGACTGCTGAATACACAAAATGCATATGTGCTGAGGGGTAAGACCCCCACCAACGAGTGTCCTGGTATATGAAACTAAACAATCTGATTGCGAGGTTCCATTTATGCTGGTGCTTTAAGTAATGGGGAGTACCCCTTCATTGCCATCGCTGTCCAGGAGTGGTAGCACCTAATTGGGTCTTATCTATGGGGGAAATAGAAGTAAAATATGTACTTATGCTAAACTCATTTGTTTGAAATAGGACTGTTTTTGTCATTGAAACTGTGTACTTACGCTAAACAGAATTGTTTGAAATAGAACTGTTTTTGACATTTAATTGTCTGAAAAACAAAAGCCTATACTTATATAAAACTGAATTGTCTGAAATAGAACTGTTTATGTGTATAAAATGGATTTGGCATTAATAAAACTAAACCAAACCTTATAATCTGTTTTTGATTCTTCCTTTAGATCGGGCTAAAAAAGCCAAAAAATAAAACAAAAAATAACCCAGGGACACGTGAATTGGTATTCTTGTGTCTATGAAGAAAAGATATTACGGCAGTATATATACATATAACATATTTTTTGAAGAGTCAAATGGGATTGAATTTGCTCGTCGCAATAGATATTGAAGCGAATTGATATTTACATATATGTCTATTGTGTTATTAAGTCTTAAATCTTATTGACATAAATAAACTGGAAGTAAGAATATTGAATGGAACTTAAGTGATAACAATAACGAACAATTTATCTGATTAAATATTAATTCAGCTACGAATATATTGAATTTTTTCAGCTTCGTAAAGAATCACAGTACTCCATATTCAATTAATGATATAAACACCAAAGTGTTTATAGAACTAACAAACTGTTCATATAACAACATTTGGATGGTTGGTTGGTTGGTTGGTTGGATTTTATGGCATATCAACCTTTGTAAGTTATTTAATGCCAAATCCATTTTTGTGCAAATAATCAGTTCTCTTTCAAACAATAAGGTTTTGCGTTAGTACAGTTTCTATGTCAAAAACAGTTCCATTTCAAACAATTCAGTTTAGCGTGAGTACACAATTTAAATGTCAAAAACATTTTTACTTCAAGCTATTCAGTTTAGTCAAACAGTTCAATTTCAAACCATTCAGTTTAGTTTAAGTACAATTTCAATGTCAAAAACAGTCCTATTTCAAGTAATTCAGTTTAGCAAAAGTACACAGTTTAGTTCTATTTGACCCATATCTTCTGCTACCACTCCGGGTTAGAGTTGATCTGGGAGTGATGGCAATGGGGTATTCCGCATTCCCCAAAACTCCAGCATTACATGAACCACCCTATCAGGGCGCTTAGTGTCATTAACAGGACACTCGTTGGGAGGTCTTACTTCTCTGCAGAGATGCTGTTGGTGTACTCTAATATCCCTTCCGATTGGGCGCTACACAGACTTAAATGTAAAAACAGATATTTCAGCTTAGCATAAGTAGGCAGTTTAGATGTTAAAACAGTTCTATTTCGAGCAATTCAGTTTAGTATAAGTACGCAGTTTAAAATTCAAAACAGATCTATTTTAAACAATCCAGTTTAGCATAAATACGCAGTTTAAATTCAAAAACAGTAAAATCTCAAAATCACTGTTTAGTTCAATTTGACCCATAGATATAACCCTTATCAGGAGCGTCCACTCTGGACTAGAATGGACCTGGGAACGATGGCAATGTAGGTTTGGTTTCTTTGTTTAATGGCATATCAACTCTTTTTAAGTTATTTGATGCCAAATCCATTCCCCTAAAAGAACAGTAGTGGTGCTATTTAACCCATAGCTGGGAGGATAAGGGGGTTCATACCTTTCCCAAGGGTATTTGCCCAAAAGTGAACGTAATAGCGCGACTGGAGTACGAACTCGCTTACTACGATTCCGCAGTCCAACGATTTAATCATTACACCACGAGGACACCCCCGGCAATGTAGGGGTACTCCACATTTCTCTAAGCTCCAACACTACTAGAACTTGACCATTAGATTGTTTAGTATAATAACCAGGAAATTCTTTGTGGAGGTCTTACCCCTTTGCAGAATTGCAGTCGGTTTATTGTAAAACCCCTGACGACTGGGCAAAGCAGCATTTGGCGTGTAATAAGTCATACATACATACATAACTACACGAGTTAGTTCGATTCTCATTGGGTGCCCCATTCATGAATTATCCAGGCATAAGAATAATAAATATTATACAACATAGAATGTAACACGACTCAAAATTGTTTTTTTTAAATTTCTTTCATTTCAACAAAAACGAATACCTTATTCTAATGTTTCGTTTTTTAAACAAATTGTGAAAGCCGATAGATAAGGTTGGCAACCGTAGTCGTGGGTGACCTGAAGGCTCCCTTTTCAGTCGCTACTACACCGACGTGTAGGGGAGGGTGCTACTTCTTTCCCTGGATTGCTTCACTTTACCCTCGATACGTACCTTATATTGCTGAGTGTTAAGCAAGGAGGTATCAAGTACCATTTTAAAAGTCTTTGGTATGACGCGACCTGGGATTGAACCCAGGCCTCCCGGATCATTGGCATTCACTCTATCCACTAGGCCAATCTGTAATTGTGGGAAAAACGACAGGATACCCCACTAAACATAAGAAAGACTGATCTTTTGTTTTATAATTGGATCTCTAATGTATTTCTATGATCAACTCAACTTTCATGTTATATTTTTTTGTTGGCTCATCTCTTTTCTTTGTTGCGGGCTTACACTGTTTGCTTTAGGACATTCCAACACGTTGTATTTTGGGAAAAAGGAATATAAAAAGACTTTTTAAATCTCCACATTTTCATTTAATTTCTTAGCTAAAAATATTCATCTTTTCCTTAGATATCACTCGGGTCGTCAATCCTACGGAGTTGAATCTTTTTACATGAATGAAAAAATGCCCACACCATGTTCCCAGTTGAGTGCTTCTAAACTTTTCGGAACCAAATGATAAAATTCAATCTCTGTCTTTCTGATTTCTCAGACCTCTGGGTCACCTGATTGAGAGTATCCAAGTTCTCAAATTGATCTCGCGGTCATCACCTGTCATTCACACTTAGTTAAGCTAACGCCTCAGAGTAAAGTTTCTAGTTTAAGCTTTCAAATTCTACAGCTAATCTATTATTTAATACTTCACACAAAGAAAATAATATCATGTATATAGCGGAATTAGAAAAAAATTATTTTGCAAAGGAACAGACTACCCAATTCAATGGTCCTATTCTAATTAGATTAGCTGAGTTTTAACAATCAATGAAAGGCATGTGTCTGCAATTAGTTTCGATAACAGGTGCGTTATTTCTTCATGATAATTATAGTTGGCGGGTTTCTTTGGTGAACAGGCAAATAATTTAAAGTGAAGTCGTGAAGTTCCAATCATCAACTGCATTTATTAGAGAGCGCACCTTCAGATTACAATTTTTGTTGTTGTCATTAGAGAATCATTTTAATGAAAAAATAATAATTGGGCCGGAAGAGTGTAAAAGGCGTTAAGAGCAGATCTTGATCGAGAAAAAAACTTCTGAGTGGATGGAATTATGTTGTCTCTCCCTCTGACAAATAGCAGTATTCATTGAAAGAAAATCAGCGTTTTCTTTCGATATAATAATTGTCATTTCTTTTTTAGTGTTTTTATTTCTGTTTATCAATTGTTTTAATCCAAATTAACTGATCTGATATTAGGTGCGTTTTCTTATAATTAGCAAGCCATCCACTGATATTTTATAACTAAATAAAGAGTTCGGGGTTCAATTGATGGCCCAGACAACCGGCTTTGCGTCACATTTTAGAGATATTAATCTTCATGAAGAAAACATGCTTAATGTAATAATTAGCAATGTTAAAAAAAAAAAAAAACAGAAAGAGAGACAAGTACTAGGACCTTGCTTGAGAACTAAAAGAAGTTGTTGAATATGAGAGTAACGGAGATACCAATTGTAATTGATGCACTTGGTACAGTCTCCAAAATCTAGGAAAGAGGGCTGGAAGAGTTGAAACTCGGAGGTCGTATCAAGACTGTTCAAACTACAGAAATTTTACGATAGGCCAGAATACAAAGAAGAGTCATGGAGGCATGAGGAGACTTGTCTCTCAGATTCCAGAGAAAGACCCTCAGCTAACGCCGGTGTGAAAAACTCTCAGGGAGTAAAATAATAATAATAATAATAATACTTGGGCATCTTGGAGGCTGACACCATCAAACAAGTGCAAATAAAAGACACGATCCGAAAAGAATATCTCAGGAGAACGCAAAAACTACTCGAGACAAAGCTCTCCAGCAGAAACCTCATCAAAGGAATAAATACTTGGGCTGTGCCCCTAGTCAGATACTCGGGACTCTTTCTCAAGTGGATCAGAGAGGAACTTAAACAAATGGACCAAAGAATACGAAAACTAATGACTATGCATAAGGCATTACACGACGTTGACAGACTATATGTTTCTAGAAAAGAGGGAGGAAGAGGACTTGCTAGCATCGAAGACACCATTGACGCATCGATACAACGGCTCAAAGACTACATAGAAAAACACGAACGAGGACTAATTACAACCATCAGAAACGATACCGACAACACGATAGATTAAAGAGTGATAACGACTAGGAAACAAAAATGGGAAGGAAAACAAATCTATGGCTGCTTTAAACGTCTAATAAACAACATCTCAGACCTGGCTAAGAAAAGGAAACTTTAAGAAAGAAACGGAATCCCTCCTAATAGCAGCACAGGAAAACGCCATAAGAACCAATCATATCAAAGCGAGGATAGATAAGACGCAACAAAACAGTAAATGTAGGCTATGCGGTGATAGAGACGAAACAATCAATCATATAATAAGCGAATGCAGCAAATTAGCATAGAAGGAGAATAAGGCGAGACACGACTGTGTCGGCAAGGTGGTCCACTGGGAAATGTGCAGGAAATTTCAATTCGACCATACAAACAAATGGTATCTGCACAACCCAGCACCTGTCCAAGAAAATGACACGCATAAACTCCTATGTGACTATAACATAGAAACGTATCACTTAATCGCGGCCAGAAGACCAGACCTCATAATAATCAACAACAACAAAAAAATGAAAATTTGTAAAATTGTCAACTTTGCTGTCCCGGCGGACCACAGAATAAATCTGAAGGAAAGTGAAAAGAAAGATAAGTACCTCGACCTTGGTAGTGAATTGAAAAAGCTGTGGAACATGGAAGTAACGATTGTGCAAATTGTGATTGGTGCGTTAGGCACAATAACTAAAGGATTATTAAAAGGCCTGGAAGACTTGGAAATTGGCGGGTGGGTAGAGAATATCCAAACGACAGCATTGCTAAGAACGGCCAGAAAACTGAGACGAGTCCTGGAGACTTGAGGAGACTTGCTGTCACTCAAACTCCAGTGTAGAACCATCAGTTAACTCTGATGAGAAAAACTCTAAAGGATATAATAATAATAATAATAATAATAATAAACATCTCACACAACAAAACATGGACATTGCTAAGAAAAGGAAACTTGAAGAGAGAAACAGAATCTCTCTTAGAACCAATCATATCAAGGCGAGAATAGATAAGACGCAACAAAATAGCAAATGTAGACTATGCAGTGACAGAGATGAAACCATCAAACACATAAGTGAATGCAGCAAATTAGCACAGAAAGAGTACAAGGCTAGATCCACTGGGAAATGTGCAAGAAATTTAAATTTGACCATGCCAACAAATGATATATACACAACCCAGCACCTGTCCTAGAAAATGACACACATAAACTCCTATGGGATTTTGACATACACACGGATACCTAATCTCGGCCAGAAGACCAGATCTTATAATCATTCATCATCATCATCATGTCGTGCCACTAGCACGGATATCCCTGACCCTCTCTCGCCACTTTTCCCTATCGTTCAATGCCTCTGGCGAGTCTTCAGGGCTACATTCCCTATCCTCACATAGCTGCAGAATGTATATTCGTGCTGGTCGTCCTGCTTTTGCCCTGCCATATGTGGGGGTCTATAAGAGTACATCACTTATCAGCTCGTCCCTGCTTCTCCAGCAGTGTCCTGCAGGTCTGGTTCGTATAACTTGGATAGTTTTCGTGATTGGAGGCAGGTGGCCGTATATTTGGTGTCTTGTAGGGTGTTGCCGCCAGGACTTGTTCAAGCTTGCTCGCAGCATTCTTGTGTAATTGCCGTCTAGCTTCTTCTCCAGCCTTTTTGTTAGCGTCCATGTAGGGCATCCATAGCGCTGTATCGATACGACAGCTGCCTGGAAGGAACTCCGTTTCATTTATCGGTTAGGTCTGATTTCCATATGATCAATAGCCTATTGATGGCTGTCCATGCCTTTGTTAACCGCGTATCGATGTCCTTTTCGGTTGATTCAACGCTGCTTCCTAGGTAAGTGAATTTGTCTACTAGTTTAAGAGGGGTTCCATCTAGTGTGGAGATATCACCTGCTTGATTATAGCACATATATTCCGTTTGGTGTGCATTGACATGGAGGCCTCTGCCTGCGGCTGTTCGTTCCAAACTATGCAGTAGTGTTTCGGCTTGATGGGGGGGTATTTGCCAGTATCGCTATGTCATTGGCGTAGTCGGCGTCGGTAATTGTTTTTGCGGGGTACCTTCTGCTTCTTTTCTTTGTCAGCTCGAAGCCGTTTGTTCCGGCTGACCACAGAATAAAACTGAAAGAATGTGAAAAGAAGGATAAGTACCTCGACCTTGCTAGTGAATTAAAGAAACTGTGGAACATGAAGGTGTCGGTGGTACCAATTGTAATTGGTGCTTTTGGCACAGTGACTGAAGGATTATTAAAGGTCCTGGAGGATTTGGAATTTGGTGGACGTGTGGAGACCATCCAAACGACAGCATTATTTTAGACGGCAAGAATACTGAGAAGAGTCCTGGAGACTTGAGGAGACATGAGGAGACCTGATGTCACTCAGACTCCAGTGAAAAACCATCAACTAACGCTGATGTGAAAAACTTTAAAGGAGTTAATTATAATAATAATAATAATAATAATAATAATAATAATAATAAGAAGAAGAAGAAGAAGAAGAAGAAGAAGAAATGAATCACTCAGTCCATGCAAGAAGTTCCGACCTAGTTTGACTTTACAAGAAGAAAATAATATATGAACAAGTAGATTTTTGTTGCGTAGCCATATACATGAATATGGCCATGTGCAAAATAGACATGTAATGTTCATAACGATAGAATATATAAAGAACAGGAATCTCAAAAACACGTAACTACTTCTTGTTCAGGTACGAAACCTTTTTATTAACTTTGAGTTAAAGGTTTCGACGTAAGGAGGAGAGACACAATCTTCTGTGCTGTCTTATTCATTTGGCCCCCAACTCGAGCGGCCCCCATCGGGCGCAAGTTCGCCTCACGCCTGCGAACTCCAAAATCGATCCTTCTCGTTTTGCGTCTAAACCCCAACTCTTATTTTCTTCAAATTCTCACACAAACTTCCGCGTGCTTCCAGTGCGTGACGTCACCCGCACCTTGTCACCCAGTATCGTCTCGGACTGTTATGACATCTGAGTGACACCTCCATCCGCTAGCGCGCACCCGCTTTAACACCTGCTTCAATCTTACACCCAACCAACCCATGTGTTGAGCCGAAAGGTTCTCAGCCTAACTAAACTCAAAGGCATGAACCGAAATCCCTTGGCTATTTCATAAGATTTTGACGTTGCAGCAGATGATAGACAAATAAAAGAATGTGAACAAGTAGACCAATACCTGGATCTTGCTAGAGAACTTAAGATGCTGAGGAACTAAGTTTTGCCAATATCAGATATATATTGAAACAAAAAATGAAGAAAAATAGTTATGTGGGTACTTCAAGCGACAAAGAAAACTGCCCACGGGATGACTGAGACTTTGCTAAGAAGGAGTAAAGCTGGAGAGAAATTAATTCTTCAATAATAATTGCTCATTTTAATAATGTCATAAAGACTGATTATATTAAAGAAAATGATAATAAGTTGAAGAATAGCAACTGTAGTTTATTTGGTGATAGAGATGCAGTTCGGTGTGGCTGGTAAGAAATTTCAAAATGCTGAGAAATGTTAAATGTATAAACCAGATACTATCCAAGAAAAAGGTGACGATTACAGTTCTCTTGGAATTTGAAATACAAACGAATTCCTAAAACTCGGTCAGAAGACGAGATCTTTTTTAAAATTTGGAAGTATGTCTCATCAATGGATTTTGTCGTTTTAGTTGGCAATAAATGTAAAATAATTTGGGTGGTAATTGATTATACTAATTATTTCATTATTTAGTTTGGTGAAATAGTAAGTTAGCTAAATAAGTTGAATGTAAGTCTAGTTTCTCGCAACAGTCAAACGCGTGCACAGGGTATTCCCAGGTTTAACACCACACGCCCAAATATCGTTGGGTATGACAGGTAGGCCAAATATAAATAAAATGGATTCATGTCATGTCATCAGTTTAATGGAAATTAAACAAAAGCATTATAAAAGTTTGGGATACGTGTGATGATCTTGATGATATGACGCAAAAACTTAGTGAGATGACATCACACTAATGATATACATAATTTTAGTATATATGAAAATTACAGAGTGTGAAAATTAGTCATGTGAGACGGCAGTTGGGTAACAGCAAGGGTCAGAGTGTGGTCGATTTCCGAGACCTTCGGGGCAGCTACAGTGGTTGGTAGGGTGCCTATTTCTTTCTCTCTCTCTCTCTCTCTCTCTCTCTCTATCTATCTATCTTGTGCTTCGATGATTGCTTGAAAATTGTATGCAGTCGTAATAAAAACTTTTTTCCTATCTGAATGATAGATTCGTCTGATGTAATTTTTTTAACATTTAAAATTTAAGAATGGTATCGTATAACATAAAGAGATAATAAAAAGAAAGCAAAAAGATAAACAAATACCTTCATCTTGCCTGAGAACTAAAAAAACAGTTGAGCCTCATAAAGTTGACGGCAATACCGATTGTGGTTGGAGCCCTTGTGTTATATAACCCTTTCTGGGTATATACGAGAATCATCGAATAAGTTTCCAGACTTTTCGTATGGGCACTTTTATTGATAGTACACACATGAAACTCTAGTCCCCTTCCAAGTAATCTCCTGCGGCTGCAATGCACTTGTTGTACCGTTACAACAACTTCTAGTGGGCCCCATTGAAGTCCTCTTGTGTGAGCGAGTCAATGACCTTCGTCACAGCCTCTTTCATTTCCTCAATTGTCTCATAACGACGACAGCCTCTGAGCTTAGGGAATAACCATAAGTCACAGGGAGCAAGGTCTGGATTATACGGAGGCTGAGGAACTGTCTTGATGCCTGTCTTGGTCAAATAAGCTGTGACAAGGATGGAGTTGTGGACTGGTGCATTGTCCTTGAGGAAATGCCACTGACCTGATTTGAAGAGTGCTGGCCTCTTCCGACGGAATCTCTTCCTGAACTCCCTTAAAACCTCAACATAGTAACCCTAACCCTAACCGTTTGGCCAATCAACTCTGCTGTTTTGACTTCCTTACTCCTCCCACACCTCTCACCATCCCTCACATACTCCCTGCCTTCCTTGCATCTCTTATGCCACTCAAAAACTCATGCTCGATTCATGCGACATGCTCCAAAAGCAATCTGAAGCATTCCAAACGTTTCTGTGGCATTTTTTTCAAGTTTAAAACACAATTTTATTGCATATCGTTCTTCTAAAGTGTCCTCACGTCCAGATTGCATTTTTGATATTCCTCAGCTGTGACAATCAGGCTTTAGTAGGGTGTATTCCATTTGCTGCTGTAGTTTTTAATTTGAACCTGAAATCATAGAAGTTGGCCTGTCATCTCATAAGATGTATAGCAATAACATAGTGAATTCTCAAGAGTCTACGACAATTAAAATGCCTGTACAAAACCTCTGTAAACTTATTGAATGCACCACGTATATGTGTCAAATGGACAACTGGAAAGAATTGCTTTGATTTTCATGCAGAAAACGAGACCTCAAGTAGCAAAAATAGTCCCTACTAGAACCTCGTGTTGACAATGGCTGTGATGAAACGAAGAGACTACTTATGTCATCTTAGTAACAGTTTTGATACATCACCACGATATCCTATTTGGTGATAACCAATCGATAAGTCGGTTTGTATTACCCATATGAAACCTCGGTGAATTCATCATCATCATCATGTCGCACTATCAGCACGGATGTTCCTGAACCTCTCCCGCCACTCATCTCTATCGTCCATTGATTCCAGTAGGTCTTCATCCCGTATCTACACAGAGCTGCTGTATGTAGGTTCGAGTTGGTCGTTCTGCCTTTGCACGACGTACTCCATACAGGAATATGTCACTTATGAGTTCGTCCTTACTTCTCAAGCAGTGTCCCGCATGTCTGGTTCGTCTAACTTTGATAGTTTTCGTGATGGGTGATAAGTGGCCGTACAGCTGCTACTTTGTGGAGTGCTGCCTCCAGTACTTGTTCAATATTGATTGCAGTATTCTTGTGTAATTGCCGTCAAGCTTTTTCTCCATACGTTTAGTTAGCGTGCATGTAGTTAGTCCATACAGCAGTATCGATACGACCGCTGCTAGGAAAAAACTGCATTTCTTTTTATCGGTCAGTTCTGACTTCAATATGACCGATAGGCTATCGATACCTATCCGTGCATTTGTCAGTCGCTTGTTGATTCCTGTCTCGGTTGATGAGACACTGCTTTCTAGGTAAGTGAACTTGTCTACTAGTTTCAGAGAGCTACTGTTTAGTGTTGAGATATCGCCTGTTTGATGAAAACACATATATTCCGTCTTGTGTGCATTGACATGGAGGCCTATGCCTGCAGCTGCTCTTTCCAGACTATGTAGCAGGGTTACGACTTGCGTGCGTGTATTTGCCAGAAGCGCTATATCATCAGCGTAGTCGGTGTCGTAACTCACACATTCTCTATTCTACAGCGTATTATCAATTTTTGCTTGGACATAAATCGTTCATATGACGTGGATGCCGTGAGAAAAGGAAATTTTCAGTAAAGGTATCTATTCTTGTTTCATACAAACTTGTCTGTTCCGATATCTAAGCCAAAATCAAACATTTCGTTAAACGAACGATGCATCAAATGGTCAAAAACAACTCCCACAAAAAAGAAACAAAAAAAACCCCAAAAAACTAAAAAAAAAAACAAGCAATCTTTATAATAAATTATCATGAATCTGTCAGTTATAGCAATTTTTTAAAATTATTCAATCTTTTGTTATTAATCATTTTTGTTTGGTTAAACTTTAATTTCAAGTGAACATATTTCATTTAATGGTACATTTTTGTTTTAATGCCGATAAAATAAGAACAATTAACATATGTTGCCTGTGTTTTATAGCATATCAACTTATGTAGTTTTTTTTACTGACGAATACTGTTATTTGTGTAGTACTATTATTGTCACAGCAACAAATGTAATACTATATCTATCACGCACCAGTACTAAATGTAACCTGGTAAACGGTACCGAATATGATGCTATGCAGTCAACGATACCAAATGTGATGAGTGCAACACTATGGCACCATCTCGGACATCAACAGATGTTTCACTTCTTCAAACATTATCATGCAGTCATCGAAGCATAAGAGAGATTAAGGACTTGTACGGGTCTATGAGCAGAGACGCGTTTGCCATACACAGAGTTCGCCACTGTCATTGCTCCAAAGGACTGTTAATCTCAACTCAACTGACAACCGACTCCTAAACTTCTACTGCCTTAACTGTTCAAATTTCGCTAATTTTTATATAATCGAAAATTCTTTATATGTAATGTGATCTCATTAAGTTATTGTATCATCTCATCATGACCATTCACGTATCCCCAATTTTCACTATGTTTTCATACCGCAATCAAACTTATGACAAGACATGAATATTTTATTTACATTTGGCCTTCCTGTCTAAAGATGACAGGTGTCCCCTATCAAGTTCACTGGTCCACGCGCTTGACCATTCCAATTTGACTTACATTTCCACCCAAAGATTTTGCAAAAAAGACACCTGAACAATTCGAACACACACACACACACACACACATATATATACATATATACATACGTATATATATATATATATATATATACATATAAATATACATACATATATATACATACATATATATATATATATATACATATATATACATATATGCATACATATACACATATATATACATATATATATATACATATATATATATATATACATATATTTGTATACATATATTTGTATATATATATATATATATATATAATGAATACAATTAACCATCACAGTAAGTATTTCACATATGTATGATCTGTAAACAAATAGTTTGAGTGGGTAATATTTTTTAAACGCACCAGATCTCATTTATTTGCATACAGTTAAATGGTTGCAAGTATTCCTATCTAACACGAATGATTTTATTTAGCATCAATCATTTGGTTGTGTCAAATATTGTTGACGCTAATAGTTCTACTTGATTTTAAGCATTTGCTTTCACACAGTTAAATCGTTTTCGGTATAGTAAAAGATTAAACCGTTCTTTTGACCCATAGATAGGACCTAAACAGGTACCTGCATTCCGGGTCAGAGTTGAGCTGGGAGTAATGGCAATAAAAAAGTTCTGCATATTCACCAAAGCTCCAGAAGTAATGCCTCACCATCAGATGTTCTAGTGTCATATCAAAACATTCATTATGGCGAGTGGTCTTACTCTTCTGCAGAGATGCAGTCGATGATTTCTCTGGCTCCAACCGATAGAGCTGAATCATAAACAATATGGCCCACAAAATGTACGCGCAAAACAAACACCATCAACAATGCTTTCTGATTTAATTCTTTTATTTCCCGGGGAAAATGTTTAGATGAAAACTTGCGTTAATTTATTTCCGTCTGTTTCCCGAGGAAAAGATATTTGTGTTGCTTATCAATAATGAAAACTTAGTAAAACGTTCAATTTGTTAGAATCAACGGCTTCATTCTCGTTTCTGATATTGTAATACACTTAATGTGTCATAATTAATTTTTCAAGGCAGCTTCTTTTACTCCACTTAATTTATTGATGATTCAATATCATAGATATATAATAGATCGAAGAGTATGCAGGGAGAATTTCCAATGAAAATTTAATATTCTAGGTGTTAGCACACACTTATATATATATACATATATATATATATATACCACTCTAGCAGAATGCAACACAAGGTCAATTTCTGAGCAGAGATTAATATTTAAATCCAGTTTTCATTCTCCTAGATTAGTTATCTAATTAATGTTAAAGAGCCCAGACTGCTCTACAATTTACCAAGATTGGAACGAGATTAATTGGATTCATACCTTTCCCAAAGGTATCAATGCTATGTGAAATGCAAACAGCCCTGTCCAGATTATACATATATACATACATATATATATATATATATATAAGTAAAACGTCGTCGACTGTAGTCGATGTCTACCCAATGGCTCCCTTTTCAGTAGCTACTACACCGAGGCGTAGGGGTGGGCGCTACTCCTTTCCCTGGATAGCTCCACTTTACCTTTGATTCTTACCTTATAATGCTGAGTGTTAAGCAAGACAGTATTAAAAACCATTTTTTAGTCTTTGGTATGACTCGACCTGGGATTGAACCCCAGTCTGCCGAACCATTGGCGAACATTCTATCCGCTCGGCCATATATATATATGAGGTATTTCTATCGACGTATATGAGCCGGTGACCATATGGAAATCTCCGATAAAATAAAACGGTAAAATCTTCCAAGTTGAAGCCGTACCAGAAGCAATATATGGTTCCATCACTTGGACTCTAAGTTAAACCTTGATAACTAAGCGAAATAGAAATTACACGAAGATGCTGCGTTTTGAACAAATGCGCGAAGCAGCACCCTTCATAACTACCGCTGTACGGCCATTTACTTCCCATCTCTCAAATCCTCCAAGTAAGATGGACAAGACATGCTGTGCACAGTCGCAAGGACAAACTTGTTAGGAAAGTTCTCTAAAGGAATTCTACATGTGGATACACCGGTGTTAACCGAGCAGCACAAATATTCATTATCTCTGTGTGGATACCTGATCCCATCTGAATATATATAAAATAGACTGCCCTTCACAGAATGTTTCAAAAAATAGTTCTTCTGTCTCATCATGCCTCTACGCAACAATATATAAAGGGATACTCACCATGTCCGAACAACTTGTGTAAAAATTACATTGGCAATCATTCAGCACTGTTCATTCTGTTTCTTATATATATATATATATATATATATATATATATATATATCATAACATTGTTGGTTGTCACTTAATCACTTTGTGGGTTTGTGTTGAACCAAGTGCAATATAATATGGAGTGCTCAATATCTAGGATAGAGCTATTATATTATAATGAAAATAAATAAATATATATTAGATATATATATATTTAATTCATGGAATTTAGATTGCGATTCTGGGTTTCATGGAGTTTTTTGCAAAACAACAATTATCAGTTTGTAACTTCACTTCAACCCATACATAAACACATTAATACGCACCTATAACCCACACAAGCATACGCACACATCCACACACACTCACACACTCACGCACAACCACACGAAAAGAATCACATAAAATCCAAACGGTCTTTTGACTGTATTTTTTCGATTTTCGATTCGTTTCGTTCTCTTAACTGCCTGATGATTGTTGTTTTGCAAAAGACTCCATGAAACATCGGGGTCGCAGCCCAAATTCCATGAATTAAATATATATATCTAATATATATATATATATATATATGTAATGGTCGACTGAAAAGTATTTGGTGTAACAATGGAAGACATGAGTTGTTTTATATATTGTAGAATATATAAAATATAACGTTGGTTTTTTATTCCAATAATTTATAAGTTTGGTTTGGTTCGGTTATAAGGCATATCAACCCTTTTAGAGTATGTAATGCTTAATCAATTTTATACATATAAACAGTTCTATTTCAAACAGTACAGTTTAGCATGAGTACAGTTTTTGTTTACACTCAGTAAAATTTAAAAAACAGTTCTATTTTAAACAATTCAGTTTTATATAGGAACGCAGTTCAACTGTCAGAGACAGTTCTTCGTAAGTTAGTTTGGTTTTATGTCACATCAAACATTGCAAATCTTTCAATGACAAATCCTGTCAAGATTTATACATTAAATACTCATGGTTTGTGGCCATTTTTCTAATAAAATCCCAAACAAAGCTGAGCTCATTTTCTCTCACAGTTAAATAATTCATGTATTTCTGTAACACTATGAGTTGGATATATGCACATACATCTATACACATGTGTGTGTGTGTGTGTGTGCACCCATATGTGTGTGCGTGTGTGTGTATATATATATACGCCCACGCACATGTGTGCGCACACACACACACACATACACACACACACATATATACACATATATATGTGACAAGATGAGTTAGATTCGGTCTGGGTATAAAATTTCAAATGTTAGGAAAACCCATTAATTAGAATAAGGAAATCTAGATAAGAAAATGTTTATATATATGGCCACGGACGTGGGTAAGTGTTAAGTACATGTCAAAAACTTAAAAGGGTCTGAATCTAATGTTCCTGTATTGGAGACGGCCAGGCAAGGAAATATTTTTATATCCAGTTTTTTTAAGAGAGAAATGGCCCCCAAAAACGTTATGGGTTTATTCGTGGGTGTCCCTTGGCCGGATATAATAATGAAACAGTCTGTATATATACAGGTACGTTTTGGGTCCTAGCAGTTAGACTTAGTTTGGGTTCGATGAAAGTTGATTAGGCCGGAACAAAGAAACAACGAACAGCGACATTACCAGCCGAACCCAGTTAGTTAAGATAATCTTTTGCCAGCCGAAACCCAAACTAGAACTAATTATCCACAAAGTGTTACACGCTCTCCATTCTCCCTTCGCGTTTTAACCACAAAGTTGCTGTGTTTTTGTTCTTTTCCCTGTGAACCTGCCTCTCACTTGATCCGGCCACACATAAGTTCTCAACCTTGAGTTAGTAACTTATGCAACGAGCTGTAGAGGTGGGTATTCTCACATTTCTATCCCATACGAATCATTCCATTTACTTTTTCACATTCCTTTGCTCTCATTTAAAAGATTTCTAAAGTTGCTATGTAACAGTAACACTCTAACATCAGTCATTTGTTTGCACAGATTTAAATAGATACGTATATGTAAGAGATTAACATTTAAAAAGGGTTGTGAGCTTATAAGTTTGCCCACAGTTAAATGGTTTCAAGTATTGTAGTTATAGATCATTTCTTTAAGATTAAGGTTGGCAATTACGCGGTCTACGTCACTATTCATACTTTCTATACTATAGGTTATTTGTGGGGATTTTGTTGATCCCTGAGCATTGCAATGTTTGATTGTTATAGGCGACTTTGTTCTTGAGGGTATTTTGAATGTGCTTTCTGGTCTTTCCTTGTTCACTTTGCGTGTTCAGCTGTATTTTCGCAGCTAGGCTACAGGTAGCTTGTGATTTTTGCTTAAGGTATTCAGATCTTATGGGAGACAAGTTTTTTTAACCTGTCTTTAATGCTTTTTGGTGGACAGATTGGTGACTTATGTAACGGCTGTTATGCTGAAGATTTTGCACTTTTAGGAGAGGTTCATGTTGAGGTGGTAGATTCTACGTGTGTTTTTGTTTGGACTGCAATATTAGATCTCTCCCCATTTCTGTTGCTGATCTGGAGCTTGGTAAAATTCGTGTAGTTTTTTCAGGTGCTCCTGAAACTTTGGTCAATCATTCGCCTCCAGATAGATAAATTTCTTCACAAGTGATCTATATTTGTTGTCTAGATTCGTTGTATCCGCCCTCTGTGCAACAGAGGCGTAGCTGTTTTCTCTCATATCCTCATCATCATCATGTCGTGCCGCTAGCATGGATGTCCCTGACCATCTCTCGCCACTCTTCCCTATCGTTCATCGCCTCTGGGAGGACTTCTGGGTTACATCCCGTATCCTCACATTCCCGGAAGGACACATTTCTCTTGTGTTTTACCTCAAGTATTTTCTTTTCTTTTTTGTTACCATCGCAAGATCTTGTGTTAGCCAAATGACCTTATTGGCAGTTGGCACATTTCTTTCAATCAATCTTCCTAAACGTGGTCCGGGTCCATTTCACCGCAATTGGCACACGTATGTCGTCCTCAACAGACTTCTTGTTGGATCCATATTTTTGTCATTTGAAGCACCAAAGGGGCACTGGGACGTACTGCTTGATCCTCTGAAGACAGTAGCTGATCTTCATCTGGATTCGTTCTACATTTTTTATGATGGAGATTCTTCTTATATTTGTAACTCCCTGTTTTCTTTGAGCTAATTCTATCTCTTCTTCTGTAGCCAACGCCAACTCCCTACTCCTGATAACTCCTTTGGAAGTGTTGAGTTTCTCATGCAGGTAGGCTTTGCATTTTATCGTACGAAAGGTTTTCATTTTTAATGTTTTCTGTCTGCTTCTCACTGTCCATCTCGACAAGCAAGTTACCATTTCTTGTTTTCTTAACAGTTTTCGGAGTTACCCTTGTGTAATATACTAGCTTAGCTAGTCAAAGAGTGCCGTGGATGAACTTTGCAGATTCAATGCGGTCGCAATATAACATTAACAAAGTGGTTTCACAGGAAAGAGAAAAAATAAAGATGATGGCGAGAATATAATTTATTGCCTATGGATAGAATGACAGATATTTCTGTTCGCAGATAAGATCAACAAATTACCGAAAAAAAACGGAAGTATGTAAGTTCCAATAACCAGCCATAAATAGAAAAATACGTGGGTGGAGAAGATATTCATATTTCCGCATGGGTTTTGAAAAGACAATATAAGATCTGTAATTTTGAACTGAAGGCAGAGATATTCTGGTCGCTCAAGCGAAGGGGAGAAACCTGCTGTTCACTCGAGCAGACTTGTCAGCTCTGCCATGTGTGTTCCCCGGTCGCCACAGAAGAAAGACATGTGCAAACTCTCTCTGATTGTATTCCTACTTCACACAAACGTCGCCGTTGAAGAATAAAAATATAGATTATATTTTTAAATATCTACGAGTCATTCGTTGTTTTTCCAGCGGTATGATATGTGACACTTGTAGAAATAACTTTTTCTGTGAGGAAAAGTAAAAATTTGGCGAGGCAAACCTCCTCCAAAAATTCAATAACAATGAATCTCAGGGTGGGGTCTGCTGCCTCTTTGTTCGAGTCTGATTCTGACTGGTTTCGCTTATTTTTTTTTTTTTTTTTGAAGACGCCATATATGCTGTCTAAGTTTTGCTAACCTTACGGTCCACCACCCACCATGAAGTCCTACGTGTTGGGGATTAACCAAGGGGTAAACCCATTCGCTTTGATTGACAGGGATATACGACTAGTATACTCGAGTTGAGGGTAGTTTTCTGGGCCGTTGCCAATTTCAAATTTTCAGCACTGGAAAAAATGCTATTCTCTCAACTTAATTGAACCTCAGCCACTGCCTTCTAGCACCTAACAGATAGGGGGTTGGGAATTTGCTGCAAGAGCAGGATAGGACGTATAAGTTCTAGGGCTTGACATGACCAGCCGATTGATCAAATCGGGCCTATCCGGCCGCCAGTCAGACCAAGTAAAGGCCAAGGTGATATGTTGCAAGTCACTGACCACTCTGCTGCCGGATCAATGACAGATCAAACACCAGGATTCCGTCTTAGCACCTTATGAGTTGCCACCCATGGCCAACAAGTGGCCTTATTGAGGGTAGGGTCTTACCCCTGAAGAAGTGCAGTCGCCGTATTCTACAGCCCATGCCGACAGGGCTGAGTAATTTATAGTTTTATTTACATGGAAGAAATTGTGTGTATTATAATCGCCAGAGTACATAGGTGGCTGTATGGTAGAGAAGCCATTTTTGTCAACGTCGTAAGAAAGATGAGATTGTTGTTTATAAAGGGCTATACTGGTGTTGAAGGTTGAAATATACACATAAACTCACGCGCATATATATATATATATATATATGTGTGTGTGTGTGTGTGTGTGTGTGTGTGTGTGTGTGTGTGAAGAAATCTGCTTATTTCCAGAGTAAATATTTATTTGAGCAAATTAAGCTCAAGAAGCAGTAAATCTTGAGTTTGTATTTTTGCATGTATTGACCTATAAGTGTTTTTGTTTTAGACCTGCTTTTTTGGTAAAATTTCATTGACATAATCAGATAATAATTGCCGCGCAAAATTTGATGGATCAAAATAATTTAAATTAAAAGTTCATTTTTAACCAATTAGAATCATTGACAAATCATCAATTTTTAAAAATCTAATTTCGATCCAACCACAATCTTATAAATAGATAATTTAAGAGATAATTCTTCGGTAAATTTATTGATTCATTCATTAAATCTTCTCAAAACTTTCGACTTAATTTCTTTTGAGTGAAAATCTAGAATTCTGTTCCTTCAAAGATGCATTTTAATTTCAACATATCTCAATTATTTTAGTTTTTGCGAATATCATTTATTTTATACGTGGTGAACTTAATAAGTTTCCATACTTTTTTTGTGCAGGAATTTAAAATTGCTGTAGACTCTTGAAAATTCACTATCTTATTGCTATACATCTTATGAGATGACTGACCAATTTTTATGATTTCAGGTTCAAATCAACAGCTACAGCAGCAATTGGAATACATCATACTAAAGCCTGATTGTCACAGCTGGTTAATTTCAAAAATGTAATCTGGACGTGAGGACACTTTAGAAGAACATATGCAATACAATTGTGTTTTAAACTTGAAATAAAATGCCTCAGAAACGTATGGAATGCTTCAGACTGCTTTTTGACCATCTTGTATGAATTCAGCATCAGTTTTTGAGTGGCATAAGACATTCAAAGAAGGCAGGGAGTCTGTGAGGTAGGATGAGAGGTGTGGGATGAGTAAGGAAGTCAATACACCAGAGTTGATTGGCCAAAGGGGTAGGGGTAGGGTTACTATGTTGAGGTTTTAAGGGAGTTCGGGAAGAGATTCTGGGGAAGAGGCCATCACTCTTGACATCGGGTCAGTGGCATTTCCATCAGGACAATGCACTAGTCCACAACTCAATCCTTGTCACAGACTTTTTGATAAAATTGGCTATCAGTTCCAAACCTTGCTCCTTGTGACTATGGGTTATTTCCTAAGCTCAGAGGCTGTCATTGTTATGAGACAATTGAGGAGATGAAAGAGGCAGTGACGAAGGTCATTGACACGTTGACATAAGAGGACTTCCATGGGTCCTCCCAGAAGTTGTTGGAACGGTACAACAAGTGCATTGCAGCCGGGGAAGTTTACTTGGAAGGGGACTAGAGTTTCATGTATGTACTATCCATAAAAGTGCCCATACGAAAAAAGTTTGGAAACTTATTTAATTATCCTCGTATGTTCTCATACTATCATTAAAATCTTTGCTTGCTGATATTTTTTTTAGTTACATCAGCTTCCATATCAACGTAAAAATATACTTCCTTTCTTTTATTGTGACATAAACACAGAAAGATCTTTTTCTAAGACAAAAAATATTAACTTGATTTTGACAATGAAAACTATTAGATTGAACGCATAAACTTTTCTTTCTACAAATAAAAATTGCAGAGAATATTAACGCTTTAATATTATCTTCTCTTACAAGAAAAGATTCAATAACCTCTGGTTTTTAAGAAAGTTTTTTACTCAACTTAAAGAAATAAAACATATTGAATGTGTAGATCATTGTTTTATTCAATTAACACTCATACACATACACATATAGATATGTATATACATATATATATATAACATATATATATAAAATATATTGAATGTGTAGATCATTGTTTTATTCAATTAACACTCATACACATACACATATAGATATATATATATATATATATATATATATATATATATATATATATATATATATATATGTACCAGAGAAAGGAGTAGCACCCTCCGCTACACCTTGGTGTAGTAGCTATTGAAAAAAGAGCCTTCGGGTCACCTTCGACTATGGTCGCCAACAACTATATATATATGTGTGTGTTTGTATAACCTACAAATATGCACAACTCCAAGAAGTTTTATAACATGTCAGTTTTCTCATAAACCAAAAACACTAAGCCTTTACTATTTCGAATGGAATATAATACGATCAAAACCGACAACGTTGTCCATAAATTAGTTCAGCCTTAGTTAAAGTTAATTTTCTTCTTTAACACAGACACCAATATTTGATTATGTCTTCTGGAACATTACATAATTACGATTAAAGTTATTAGTTAATGTTTATGTCCAAACTCTGGAACATTATGTTCTAGAAATGAGTACATGAGGCAGCCCCAAAATAGATAAACACCGACAAATAATTTTGAATAACAAGTCTGTGTGATTTTTTCTTAAAAATGTGTACTTATTTATAGCCAATGAGATTTGTTTTTCGGAAATTAATGTCCGATTGTAGAATAAACGTTTATTCCTGAAATAATGAATTGAAACAGTCTTCATCTGTCTGAATAATGATCTCAGAAAATCTATGCCTTTCTACCATCGATTAACATCGATTATGACTGTATGATAAAACTAATACTTTTTAAGTCAAGAAATCTTTAAATGAAGTTTCTAATTCTTTGAAAAAATACGTTTTTTGTCGTAAATTGTAGAGAAACTTGAAAAATTGTGGTCGGTGTTTAAGAGATTAGGAAAATATGGCGTATGAGGCAAAGTCTTCTATCCCAAAGCAGTGAGATTCTGCAATGTCTTTCTGGTAACATGTGGCCGACCTTTGTCATTGAAGTAAAATTGGACCTCGTCGATTAAACAGTGACAGTCGTATTTTGCTTAACTGAACACGCATTTTAACCAATTGCTTGCTGTAAGCTTCTGCGGTGAGGCTCTGGTTAGATTCCAGAAAGCAGTAATTGAGAACGCCAATGCAGACCACTAGATATAATCTTCTGTTCATGCAATTTCGGCTTTGGAAAGGGTTTAGGTGCTTTGTCATGATCAAGCCATTAATCCGATCGTTTACGATTGTCATAAAAGATTCATTTTTCGCCACAAGTAACGATTCAATCAAAAATTGGTGGCCCAATCGGCTGGGCCTGTAGAATACACCGACTGCATCTCTACAGAGAAGTAAGACTCCCTCAATGAGTGTTCTGGATATGACATTAAACAATATGACAGCGAGGCTCCAGTAATGATGAAAGTTTGGGAAATACGGAGTACCCCTCTATTGCCATCATTCTCAGGTCCACTCTGACCCGGAGTGGTAGCACCTGATAGGGTCCTATCTAAGGGTCAAATAGAAAAAAAAGTCTGTACTTATGCTACATTAATTGCTTGAAATAGAACTGGTTATATGTATAAAAACGGATTTGGTATTAAATAACCTACAATGGTTGATATGCCATAAGACCCAACCAAACCAAATCCTATATATTTAATATATATGTATAAATAGGATTGGCATTAAATAACCTACAATGGTCAATATGCCATAAAACCCAACCAAAACAAATCCTATATATTTAATATATATGTATAAAGAAGATTTGGCATTAAATAACCTACAATGGTTGATATGCCATAAAACCAAATCGAACTAACTCAAACGTGTGATCATTTGACTTCCGCAGACAGACCTTCGAAGATTGTTAAAAACTTCGACGTCTGTGACGTTTACTATGTTCCTGTGGAACCCATTGAGTGTCTTCACTTCACTCTTCCATTTTTTTAGATGATCCACAATTGTTGAAATGCTGACACCTACTGTCTAAGACATTTCTCTGAGGCTTTCACGTGGGTTTTGTTTTACAAATATATTGAGCTGTTGGTCGTCAATTACAGATGGACGTCCTCTTTAAGATATTTATACCTATCTTGCGGAACCGGCAACGTACTGTCCGATCACATCCATGTTCTTCAGATAGAAGCTGTTGTTTGAGAAGCAGTCTGAACAACTAAGCCCCTACACCACCCCAAAAAACGGAGCTCACGCATCTCAGTTTTATCATGTTCATGATCAGTTGTGTATAACCTATAAATTCAAGTGCTGAAAGTCGTGATAGGAAATTAACACAGAAGGCAAATCACTTTAGTCATTAAGAATGTGAAAACTTTACACAAATACAATCAAAATAATAAGTTTGAAAAGAATTAAAACGGTTTAAGCTAAAACCGGTTAGTATTTTCCACACAACCTAATATATATATATATATATATATATATATATATATAAAGAAAAATTGATAACAACGTAATCCAAGTATAAGGAGAGAATTATTGAGAAACAAAGTCAACACTATAACGTTTCGGTTCTGCTGAACCATCATCAAGTCTATGAGGGGCTATATTAGTGTTGGGTATCACCTACCTTTTCAGCATAATGAGCTGTTCCATCTGCCATATATGGCAGTAGCGGAGATCAGTCTGAGAATAAGCCCACTTCGTCAGTTGTGCTATTCTGTGTTTTTTTTTGGATTGTTAAGTGACGAAAAGTAAGTGCCTTGTTTAAATTTATTGTTAAAAAATTATTGTTGACTTTGTTAAACTTGTTACACTTGTTGGATTTTTTGGAACGACTTGTTATTGCGTTTGTGCCCCTCCCCAAAACAATCGTTATTTTGTATTGTTTTTGAGGGGGGTCAACTCGAAAGACTCTTTTTGTTACACTGTTACATCTGTTGTTTTATCATTCGTCACTCGATTAACGCATTTTATAAAAACCACTCGACTTCATTTCTCCCTAGTTGCCAAAAGCAACTATGGGAGAACCTAATACACAGGATGATGTCTTTGCATCCCCAGAAAGACCTGAATGGCCGTCATTGCCTGGGACCTCCCCGGAAATATTAACGACGGCAAGCACAATTCCACCAGCTCAAAAAGCGCCGTCAATACCAGTCTCCTGGTCGACGCAAGCTAATAAAAAAACAGCTCAAGATTACAAAAAGGACAGGGTGGAAAAATACGCCCAATATTTTAAAGGAAACAGAATTCTACCAATTCCAGAATTGGTAGAGGCTGTCCAGCCAAAAACCCTGTCCTTAATCGTCTCTGACATAAAGACCAGGAGACTGGCTGGACTTAAAAAAGAAAAGTTTGAGGAGATTTTAAAAGCAGCAGGAATCCCAGCTAGATATTTCTGCAGGAGAAGTTTCGCGACCTGGGATATTCTGTTGCCCTCACAAGAACTGGCCACCAAGTTGGCCAGTAATAATTGCATTAATACGAAGCAGTACAGATTGCAGCCCGAATACATGGGCAGAAGGCGGATCAAGGTCACCGTGTGCAATGTGCCCATACAATTAAGTGGTGATGTTCTGGCAGCGTTCCTCAGCGACTATGGGGACGTTGAGGAATATACAACCATGAAGTCACCCAACGGCACGGCACACGGTGACTACTCATTCACCATGTGTCTGAACAGGGGAGGCTTCCAGGCAATCCCTCACACTGTTGATTATGAGGACCAAGCCATGTTGGTGGTTGTGGAAGGGCGAAAACCGCAGTGCTGGCATTGCAAGCAAGTAGGCCACTTTGCGCGGTCATGCCCACAAAAAACCACCAACACAACGGCAACAACAACAACAACAACATCAACAGTATCAAAGGCCACGATAGTAGCAACCTCAGCAAAGACCCCATTAGTAAACAATACACCAGTACCATCACCAGCAACAGCAAACAATCCGGAGAAAACAAATACTCCGACAGAAAGTGGGAATGACCCCAATAACAAAGACGAAGAGGGGTGGACACAGGTAACGCGGGGTAAAAAATCCCCACCTAAAGCCCCAAAATCACCCCCAGCAAAAACCACTGATACAGAGGGGGAAAAAAGAAAACCAGAAGCAAATACTAAAACAGACAAAAAGAAAAAAGAAAAAGCAAATAAAAACGCATCACAACAAGAAGAAATGGACACCTCTAGTAATCTAAAGAGAAGGAGGGATAGCGGCGACTCTACCACAGAGGGAGAGGGGGAGAAGAAACAATTGAAGAAAACAGCACAAAAAGTACAACAACAGCGACCAGCCCAAATTATTCCCCCCCCACAACAAGCCAAAAATACCCCTGTAGACTCAACTAAACTCCCGCTATCCCCAACACCACCTACATTATCACCTGTTTCAACACCCAAAATACTCTCCCGGTCCCATTCAGCAACAAGAAACCCGACACCATCACCATCACCATCAACATCTGGCACTGGGCGACGCTCCAAGTCGGCCTCCAGAGAGGTCCAACAAGCTTTAAATTCATTTTATTTTTGTCAGGACATTCTGGAGTCGCCATCACTAGATCGCCAGATCAAATCTCTTCTGAAACCACTTAGAGACTTTAAAAAAATTGATCAAAAAGAAATAACAAATCCATATCTTTTTGAGGGTGCAGCCATGGTGACCACCTTTGTCCGTTCGGCTGGCGGCCGAACTAAGGAGCTCTGGCAATTTATTGAGGAAGCCAGTCGAGCGGACATGAGGCTGGCGGAAATGGGGCACGACTCATTGAATGAAATATCTGCAAAATGTACGGGCAGGGTCCCGATTTATGTTCATCCCACATTCTATAGGTCCCTAAAGTTGCGGTTTCCTTATGATGTCGGTGGAATTTCCAGGAGCGGCCGAGTTACTCCTGAACTTTGTACCGGTTCCCTGCGTCAGGCCGTCGGCATCCTCACCCCGAAGGATTTCCGGCCCGTAGTCGACACTGAGTAAGGTAAGTTGGATTGATGACTTTAAACCTTGCCAGTTTGAATGTGAGGGGACTGAGGGATTCAAGCAAGTGTACGCGCTTGCTTGCTGAACTCAAGAACCTCGGAGTGGATGTTGCTGCAGTGCAGGAGACTCACTTCACTTGCGGTGCCGACTGTCGGGTGCTGGAAAGCGATGTTAACGTTTTCTCAGCATACGGCAGCCGCACCAGCGCTGGGGTCTCTTTGCTAGTTGGACGCAGCCTTGATGCTGATGTTGACGTTGTTTTTGCAGGTGACGGGGGCCGGTTGGTTGTGGCCGATGTTGCCGTGAAAAGTTTCAAGTTTCGTCTGGTTGCGGTTTATGCGTCCAATATCGCTGCGGAGAGGGTTTCCTTTTTTCGTCGGTTGGCGCCGTTCCTGGACGATACGAAGCGGCTAGTCTTAATGGGTGATTGGAATGCGATCCTTGATCCCAAGATAGATAAGGTCGGGCGGGGAGCTAACAGATTGGGAAGGTGTGAAAGCAGCCTTGTCGGCTTCGTGACTCGTCACGGTCTCGTCGACAGGTTTCGTCTGGATCACCCAGGGCGGGAGATGTGGACGTGGCTAGATAGATCGCCCTCTGCCAAAGTAGGTTCCTACTTGGACAGAGTGTTAGTGAGAAGAGCTGACATTGATTTTGTTAGTTGTCCCACGTTCCACTTGATAGCGTGGACTGACCATAAACTCATTAGAGTCAGTCTGCGGTTAGCAAATAGGCCTAGTCTGGCCGGCTACTGGAAGTTCAATACCTCCTTACTGGAGATACGGGACTTCCGGGATCGGCTAGAATCCCTAATTCAGCGGGCGTTAGTGGGGGCGGTTACCGGGAATAGGTGGTGGGTTTCTCTTAAACATAGGATTAGAGATTTCGCCACCAAGTACGGTCGACAGCTCAACTTAGACAGGACCACGGAGGCGAAATCTATAGATGATAGACTTTCCCGGGCGGTGGCTGGGGGGGACTCCCTAGGTGTAGAGCTAGCTAGGAGGGACCTTGAGCGTGAGAGTAGCGAGCGCTACAAGGGATCAGTAGTTAGATCTAGGCTAAAAAGAGTTCTCAACGAAGCTGTGAAATCGAACGCGACTGCGCGTGAAGAAGAAGTGCGAAGGTTCCCCGATCGGTACATCGCATCTGTCAAGACCCCGGACGGGCGTCTGCTGCGATCTGGTCGTGAGATACGTGATGCCTTTCGGGCGCACTTTCGGGATCGCTTTGCCCGCTACACTGATCTCCCGCTCCGGGAGTTTCGTAGCTATCTCGCCGACTTCCCCCGCCTTGGGGCGGCTGAAGCGGCTGGCTGCGAGGGTGTGGTTACTGAATGCGAAGTCCGTGATGCGTTGAAGCAGGTCGGCCTCAACAAGTCGCCGGGACTAGATGGTTTGCCCTACGAAGTGTACTTGAGGATGTCGCACATGTTTGTACCTATTCTGACGGATATGTTCAACCATTGGTTCGCCCAGGGAGCCATCCCTGGTAGCGTTACCAAGGGCGTGATCACATTGCTGAAGAAAGGTGGCACGCATGTTTGGGAGGGTTTAGATGATTACAGGCCCATAACTCTGCTTAACACAGAGTTAAAGATTTTGGCCCGGGTCTTAGCGAATCGTTTACAGCTTGTCATTAGCGATCTGATCGGCCCCGAACAGACCTTTGCTGTGAAGGGAAGATCGATCCAGGACAACCTGCACTTGATTCGCGAGGTCCTAGAGGGGTTAAAAGACGACACCGAAGCCGCGCTGATCAGTTTAGATCAGTCCAAGGCCTTCGATAGGGTAGACCATCGGTTCTTGGCGTCTGTTTTGGAGACTGCCGGATTCAAACCGGAGTTCCGCAGATGGATTAGCATGATGTACCACAACCCTCAGGCAGTGGTGCAGGTGAACGGAAGGCGTTCGGGGGTGATCGCGATCGAGCGTTCGGTCCGGCAAGGCTGCCCTCTGTCTCCTCTTCTCTATGTCCTCGCGTTGGAGCCCCTCCTGCGCAGGCTTAGGGATGAGGGGACAAGTCCGGCACTGCGCGGTATCCCATTCGTTGGCCGCCTTGCGGCCAGGGTTTCCGCGTTCGCTAATGACGTCACAGTCTTTGTATCCCGCCGCCAGGATATAGAGGCTGTGAAAGAGGCGGTTGTCGAGTATGAGCGGATTGCAGGGGCCAAGGTCAATTTTGACAAAAGCGAAGGTTTGCGGCTTGGTGCTTGGAGGGATAGCAATACTCTTCCAGGGCCCTTCCGCTGGAGTGACGGACCCATCCGCATCCTCGGGGTGTGGTTTGGGCCCGACCTCCAACTGGAGCGAAATTGGTCGGAGGTACATGCTAAGGTGAATGCTCAGGTGGGAATCTGGCTTTCAAGGAGGTTGTCCTTAAAGGGCAGGGCTGAGGCGTGCGCCGCGTACGTCTTCCCCTTGATCCTTTACCGATTGGCCGTACTTCCTCTGCCTAAGGCACATCGGTTGGCACTGCAACGATCCCTCTCCAGATTGCTCTGGGGAGGTGCAAGGCCGATGGTCCGTAGGCAGGTCTGTATCCAACGTACTCGCAACGGGGGTCTGGGTATGCCTGATCTGGAGAGCCACTGGCTTGCTGAAAGACTTGCATATCTGGGCCGTGTCTTGACGGGGGACTCAGTGTGGAGACGAAAGGCGAGTCGGACTTTTCCTCGCCTCAACTCAGACCCAAAGGCTGAAGGTCGACGTAGGCCTTTGGGCGAAGCACTGTTTGTCCGCGAGTGCCGAAAGGCCCTTCGTAACCTTCTTGGGTCCAGTGACCTTTCATGGCCTCGGAAGGAGCTGTATCGGGAATTAGTGGTGGGTTCCGCTTCTGATCCTCTCAGCGAGCGGCACGGCTGGACGGCGGAGGAGATCCGCTCTCACTGGAATTGGGCGCCAGGATCGAGCTTCTTGAACAACTCCGAGTTCTCGCTCACCTGGCGACTTGCACGGAATGCGTTACCCCTTCGCGACTTGAACTACAAGGCGGGCCTGGCAGACATGCCTGATTGCCCTCGCTGCAGCAGTGGGTTGGAAGAAACGGCTGAGCACGCCTTCTACTACTGCGAGCGAGTCCGCCCGTTTTGGGATCACGTCGGGGAGTGGACGGCTCGCATCGAACCCAAAAAGCTTGTGCTGCTCGACGTTGGTTACGTCGTAGACAACGTTCTTCCTCCGTTTCACGGTGAGAAGCGTGTGGTGTTTCTCGCGATCCTAGCTGTAGCCCGAATAGTGATTTGGACGACGCGAAACAAGGGATTGTATGACGATGCAAACTTTTCTCATCGTGATCTGGTTTTGTATTTTCGGCATCAGCTGAGGGTCAAAATCAGATGCGATAGAAAACGCTTGGATCGCATAACATTCAGCAAAAGGTGGGTGACTGCAGCGAGCCTGGTCGTACGAAAGGGGGCAATGTTGGAGTCATCCTTCCCTCCTCTGCCGGCCCATGGCGTCTACGGTACGGGTCCTTAGGGACCCCATCCCTGGTAAGTAGAATTGTTTTTTCCCCTTGTAACCTAGTTAGCAGTATGTTGTGTGTCATTGTCCCCGTCATCTAGTCGTTAGTTTCTCAAGATCTTCCCCCTCCCTATTATTTTTGTACCTCAACCCGAATCCCAGTCCGCTTTTATTGAAGATCTTGAATATTCATATGTAAAAAATCATATTATCTGCATCTATCGGCCCATACCGCGCCCGACCCTTTATTTATTTTATCTCTGTAGATTAGGATCCCTGTCCCACCTAGGGTAGGTCCGGCTTGTTTCCGGTTTCTTTCGACCCGGAAAACAGTCGGCCTCCAATTTTATAGACGGGGGGATGGGAGGGAAACCAAATGGGGAATTTTTTCCTTGTTTTCTTTCTTGTATATATATTTTTCGGGGTTTTTTCTCCCATTCCCATCACTTCATTGTACATAAATCATATTTTGTAAATAAAAATCATATACCACTTACGGGTTTTAAGTAGGCTTTATCATAGAGCAAATGTGGTATTTTGGTGTCTGCTGCGCACATGATGAGGGATGAATTGTTATATATTGTACTGTTGAATGGGTCGGCGAATGTGGCTAGCTAGGCTCCCTTTAGAATACATAGAAAAGCAAGACCGCTCCCTTCCCCTCCCCAAAAACCTTAAGGCCTTGTGCCTTCTTTGTATTTTTTACAAAGAAATAAAATAAGCCTACGAGTCAGTTGTGCTATTCTGTTTTTTGGATTGTTAAGTGACGAAAAGTAAGTGCCTTGTTTAAATTTATTGTTTAAAAATTATTGTTGACTTTGTTAAACTTGTTACACTTGTTAAACTCGTTGGATTTTTTGGAACGACTTGTTATTGCGTTTGTGCCCCTCCCCAAAACAATCGTTATTTTGTATTGTTTTTGAGGGGGGTCAACTTGAAAGACTTTTTTATACTGCATTTACTGTTTTTTCATCCGTCACCATATCCACATCCTTTTAAACCATACGATTTTATATCTCCCTAGTTGCCTAAAGCAACTATGGGAGAACCAATACCTACTACCCAGGAGGACATATTTATATCCCAAGAAAAACGGGAATGGCCGTCATTGCCTAGTACCTCCGCAGAAAATCCAACGCCGGCGAGTACAATTCCGCCGGCACAAAAAGTGCCGTCAATACCAGTCTCCTGGTCGACGCAGAAAAACAAAAAATTGCCACAAGATTATAAAAAGGACAGGGTTGAAAAGTATGCCCAATATTTTAAAGGGAACAGAATTCTACCAATACCTGAACTGGTAGAAGCAGTCCAGCCAAAAACCCTGTCCTTAATTGTCTCAGACATAAAGACCAGGAGACTGGCTGGACTGAAAAAAGACAAGTTCGAGGAAGTTTTAAAAGCAGCAGGAATCCCAGCTAGGTATTTCTGCAGGAGAAGTTTCGCGACCTGGGATATTCTGTTACCCTCACAAGAACTGGCCACCAAGTTGGCCAGCAATAATTGCATTAATACGAAGCAGTACAGATTGCAGCCCGAATACATGGGCAGAAGGCGGATCAAGGTCACCGTGTGCAACGTGCCAATACAACTAAGTGGTGACGTCCTGGCGGCGTTCCTCAGCGACTATGGGGACGTCGAGGAATTTACGACCATGAAGTCACCTAGCGGCACGGCACACGGTGACTACTCATTTACCATGTGCCTTAACAGGGGAGGGTTCCAGGCAATCCCCCACACAGTTGAGTATGAGGAGCAAGCCATGCTGGTGGTTGTGGAAGGCCGAAAACCGCAATGCTGGCACTGTAAACAAATAGGCCACTTTGCGAGGTCATGCCCACAAAAGGCCACCGGCGCAGCAGTAACAACAACAGCAACAACAACGACGTCAACAGCACCAACAACAGTAAAGGCTACAATAGCATCTAAAACCTCATTAATATCAGTATCAACAAACAGCACACCAGCGCCATCAACATCAGCAACAGCAAACAAGCTGGAAAGTAAAATAAATACTCCAGCAGAAGCTGGGAACGACCCCAATAGCAGAGATGAGGAGGGGTGGACCCAGGTAACGCGGGGCAAAAAGTCCCCACCTAAAGCCCCGAAATCACCCCCTGCCAAAACCACTGACAAAAAGGGCGAAAAAAGAAAACCTCTGGAAAATCAAAAACCAGAGGAAAAGAAAAAAGAAACCGACACAAAAACAGAGAAAAGAAAGAAAGAAAAGGTAAATAACAATGAACAACAACAACAACAACAACAACAACAACAACAGGAGGAAATGGATACCTCAATAAACTTGAAGAGAAGAAGGGATAGCGGAGATTCTACCACAGAGGGAGAGGGGGAGAAAAAACAATTGAAAAAGACGACACCGAAAAAACAACAACAGCGACCAGCCCAAATTATTCCTCCCCCACAACAAGCCAAAAATACCCCTGTAGACTCAACTAAACTCCCGCTATCCCCAACACCACCTACATTATCACCTGTTTCAACACCCAAAATACTCTCCCGGTCCCATTCAGCAACAAGAAACCCGACACCATCACCATCACCATCAACATCTGGCACTGGGCGACGCTCCAAGTCGGCCTCCAGAGAGGTCCAACAAGCTTTAAATTCATTTTATTTTTGTCAGGACATTCTGGAGTCGCCATCACTAGATCGCCAGATCAAATCTCTTCTGAAACCACTTAGAGACTTTAAAAAAATTGATCAAAAAGAAATAACAAATCCATATCTTTTTGAGGGTGCAGCCATGGTGACCACCTTTGTCCGTTCGGCTGGCGGCCGAACTAAGGAGCTCTGGCAATTTATTGAGGAAGCCAGTCGAGCGGACATGAGGCTGGCGGAAATGGGGCACGACTCATTGAATGAAATATCTGCAAAATGTACGGGCAGGGTCCCGATTTATGTTCATCCCACATTCTATAGGTCCCTAAAGTTGCGGTTTCCTTATGATGTCGGTGGAATTTCCAGGAGCGGCCGAGTTACTCCTGAACTTTGTACCGGTTCCCTGCGTCAGGCCGTCGGCATCCTCACCCCGAAGGATTTCCGGCCCGTAGTCGACACTGAGTAAGGTAAGTTGGATTGATGACTTTAAACCTTGCCAGTTTGAATGTGAGGGGACTGAGGGATTCAAGCAAGTGTACGCGCTTGCTTGCTGAACTCAAGAACCTCGGAGTGGATGTTGCTGCAGTGCAGGAGACTCACTTCACTTGCGGTGCCGACTGTCGGGTGCTGGAAAGCGATGTTAACGTTTTCTCAGCATACGGCAGCCGCACCAGCGCTGGGGTCTCTTTGCTAGTTGGACGCAGCCTTGATGCTGATGTTGACGTTGTTTTTGCAGGTGACGGGGGCCGGTTGGTTGTGGCCGATGTTGCCGTGAAAAGTTTCAAGTTTCGTCTGGTTGCGGTTTATGCGTCCAATATCGCTGCGGAGAGGGTTTCCTTTTTTCGTCGGTTGGCGCCGTTCCTGGACGATACGAAGCGGCTAGTCTTAATGGGTGATTGGAATGCGATCCTTGATCCCAAGATAGATAAGGTCGGGCGGGGAGCTAACAGATTGGGAAGGTGTGAAAGCAGCCTTGTCGGCTTCGTGACTCGTCACGGTCTCGTCGACAGGTTTCGTCTGGATCACCCAGGGCGGGAGATGTGGACGTGGCTAGATAGATCGCCCTCTGCCAAAGTAGGTTCCTACTTGGACAGAGTGTTAGTGAGAAGAGCTGACATTGATTTTGTTAGTTGTCCCACGTTCCACTTGATAGCGTGGACTGACCATAAACTCATTAGAGTCAGTCTGCGGTTAGCAAATAGGCCTAGTCTGGCCGGCTACTGGAAGTTCAATACCTCCTTACTGGAGATACGGGACTTCCGGGATCGGCTAGAATCCCTAATTCAGCGGGCGTTAGTGGGGGCGGTTACCGGGAATAGGTGGTGGGTTTCTCTTAAACATAGGATTAGAGATTTCGCCACCAAGTACGGTCGACAGCTCAACTTAGACAGGACCACGGAGGCGAAATCTATAGATGATAGACTCTCCCGGGCGGTGGCTGGGGGGGACTCCCTAGGTGTAGAGCTAGCTAGGAGGGACCTTGAGCGTGAGAGTAGCGAGCGCTACAAGGGATCAGTAGTTAGATCTAGGCTAAAAAGAGTTCTCAACGAAGCTGTGAAATCGAACGCGACTGCGCGTGAAGAAGAAGTGCGAAGGTTCCCCGATCGGTACATCGCATCTGTCAAGACCCCGGACGGGCGTCTGCTGCGATCTGGTCGTGAGATACGTGATGCCTTTCGGGCGCACTTTCGGGATCGCTTTGCCCGCTACACTGATCTCCCGCTCCGGGAGTTTCGTAGCTATCTCGCCGACTTCCCCCGCCTTGGGGCGGCTGAAGCGGCTGGCTGCGAGGGTGTGGTTACTGAATGCGAAGTCCGTGATGCGTTGAAGCAGGTCGGCCTCAACAAGTCGCCGGGACTAGATGGTTTGCCCTACGAAGTGTACTTGAGGATGTCGCACATGTTTGTACCTATTCTGACGGATATGTTCAACCATTGGTTCGCCCAGGGAGCCATCCCTGGTAGCGTTACCAAGGGCGTGATCACATTGCTGAAGAAAGGTGGCACGCATGTTTGGGAGGGTTTAGATGATTACAGGCCCATAACTCTGCTTAACACAGAGTTAAAGATTTTGGCCCGGGTCTTAGCGAATCGTTTACAGCTTGTCATTAGCGATCTGATCGGCCCCGAACAGACCTTTGCTGTGAAGGGAAGATCGATCCAGGACAACCTGCACTTGATTCGCGAGGTCCTAGAGGGGTTAAAAGACGACACCGAAGCCGCGCTGATCAGTTTAGATCAGTCCAAGGCCTTCGATAGGGTAGACCATCGGTTCTTAGCGTCTGTTTTGGAGACTGCCGGATTCAAACCGGAGTTCCGCAGATGGATTAGCATGATGTACCACAACCCTCAGGCAGTGGTGCAGGTGAACGGAAGGCGTTCGGGGGTGATCGCGATCGAGCGTTCGGTCCGGCAAGGCTGCCCTCTGTCTCCTCTTCTCTATGTCCTCGCGTTGGAGCCCCTCCTGCGCAGGCTTAGGGATGAGGGGACAAGTCCGGCACTGCGCGGTATCCCATTCGTTGGCCGCCTTGCGGCCAGGGTTTCCGCGTTCGCTGATGACGTCACAGTCTTTGTATCCCGCCGCCAGGATATAGAGGCTGTGAAAGAGGCGGTTGTCGAGTATGAGCGGATTGCAGGGGCCAAGGTCAACTTTGACAAAAGCGAAGGTTTGCGGCTTGGTGCTTGGAGGGGTAGCAATACTCTTCCAGGGCCCTTCCGCTGGAGTGACGGACCCATCCGCATCCTCGGGGTGTGGTTTGGGCCCGACCTCCAACTGGAGCGAAATTGGTCGGAGGTACATGCTAAGGTGAATGCTCAGGTGGGAATCTGGCTTTCAAGGAGGTTGTCCTTAAAGGGCAGGGCTGAGGCGTGCGCCGCGTACGTCTTCCCCTTGATCCTTTACCGATTGGCTGTACTTCCTCTGCCTAAGGCACATCGGTTGGCACTGCAACGATCCCTCTCCAGATTGCTCTGGGGAGGTGCAAGGCCGTTGGTCCGTAGGCAGGTCTGTATCCAACGTACTCGCGACGGGGGTCTGGGTATGCCTGATCTGGAGAGCCACTGGCTTGCTGAAAGACTTGCATATCTGGGCCGTGTCTTGACGGGGGACTCAGTGTGGAGACGGAAGGCGAGTCGGACTTTTCCTCGCCTCAACTCAGACCCAAAGGCTGAAGGTCGACGTAGGCCTTTGGGCGAAGCACTGTTTGTCCGCGAGTGCCGAAAGGCCCTTCGTAACCTTCTTGGGTCCAGTGACCTTTCATGGCCTCGGAAGGAACTGTATCGGGAATTAGTGGTGGGTTCCGCTTCTGATCCTCTCAGCGAGCGGCACGGCTGGACGGCGGAGGAGATCCGCTCTCACTGGAATTGGGCGCCAGGATCGAGCTTCTTGAACAACTCCGAGTTCTCGCTCACCTGGCGACTTGTACGGAATGCGTTACCCCTTCGCGACTTGAACTACAAGGCGGGCCTGGCAGACATGCCTGATTGCCCTCGCTGCAGCAGTGGTTTGGAAGAAACGGCTGAGCACGCCTTCTACTACTGCGAGCGAGTCCGCCCGTTTTGGGATCACGTCGGGGAGTGGACGGCTCGCATCGAACCCAAAAAGCTTGTGCTGCTCGACGTTGGTTACGTCGTAGACAACGTTCTTCCTCCGTTTCACGGTGAGAAGCGTGTGGTGTTTCTCGCGATCCTAGCTGTAGCCCGAATGGTGATTTGGACGACGCGAAACAAGGGATTGTATGACGATGCAGACTTTTCTCATCGTGATCTGGTTTTGTATTTTCGGCATCAGCTGAGGGTCAAAATCAGATGCGATAGAAAATGCTTGGATCGCATAACATTCAGCAAAAGGTGGGTGACTGCAGCGAGCCTGGTCGTACGAAAGGGGGCAATGTTGGAGTCATCCTTCCCTCCTCTGCCGGCCCATGGCGTCTACGGTACGGGTCCTTAGGGACCCCATCCCTGGTAAGTAGAATTGTTTTTTTCCCCCTGTAACCTAGTTAGCAGTATGTTGTGTGTCATTATCCCCGTCATCTAGTCGTTAGTTTCTCAAGATCTTCCCCCTCCCTATTATTTTTGCACCTCAACCCGAATCCCAGTCCGCTTTTATTGAAGATCTTGAATATTCATATGTAAAAAATCATATTATCTGCATCTATCGGCCCATACCGCGCCCGACCCTTTATTTATTTTTTCTCTCTAGATTAGGATCCCTGTCCCACCTAGGGTAGGTCCGGCTTGTTTCCGGTTTCTTTTGAACCGGAAAACAGTCGGCCTCCAATTTTATAGACGGGGGGATGGGAGGGAAACCAAATGGGGAATTTTTTCCTTGTTTTCTTTCTTGTATATATATTTTTCGGGGTTTTTTTTCTCCCATTCCCATCACTTCATTGTACATAAATTATATTTTGTAAATAAAAATCATATACCACTTACGGGTTTTAAGTAGGCTTTATCATAGAGCAAATGTGGTATTTTGGTGTCTGCTGCGCACATGATGAGGGATGAATGGTTATATATTGTACTGTTGAATGGGTCGGCGAATGTGGCTAGCTAGGCTCCCTTTAGAATACATAGAAAAGCAAGACCGCTCCCTTCCCCTCCCCAAAAACCTTAAGGCCTTGTGCCTTCTTTGTATTTTTTACAAAGAAATAAAATAAGCCTACGAGTCAGTTTTGGATTACGTTTATTTTCTCTACTATCGAAAAGTAAGTTACTGTTGAAAATTGTTATTTGTTATCTGTAAATTTTATATTATTGTTATTGCTTTGTGACCCTCCTCAAACAATTGTTACTGTTGTTTGTTTGGGAGGAGGGTCAAACCTCGACTCGAATTGTTGTTTTAACTCTTTTTTAAAAAAACCACCACCATTTTTCATACCGGATTTTTCATTGTTTTTCATCGTTCTTGATCTCAACCACATCATTCGGATTCATCTCCTCCTAGCTGTGTTTCACAGCCATGGAGGAGGCTAACTCACCCGAGGACATATTTATAACGAGACCCTCCCCAATGCCGGAAGAAGCACCTTTTGACTTGTCGTCATCTGCAAGTACTATTCCACCGGCCCAGAAACCAAAAGAAACAACAGTCTCTTGGTCGTCACACTGTGTGAACCAAAAAACCCCCAGTGACTACGCAAGAGACAGGGCAGAAAAATATGCCAACTATTTTAAGGAAGGCGAAATACTTCCTATACCGGAACTTGTGAAAGAAGTTGAACCAAAGACCCTGTCCTTCGTAGTCACTGATCTTAAGACCAAGAGACAAGCAGGACTTAAAAAAGAGACTTTCGAAGACTTACTAAAAAGCGCAAACATCCCAGGGAAGTATTTCTGCCGCAGGAGCTTCGCAACCTGGGATGTTTTACTCCCTTCAGAGGAAGTAGCCAAGAAACTGGCCGGTGGTAACATTACAACACGCTTCTTCCGGCTTCAACCTGAATATCGAGGCAAGCGAAGAATAAGGGTCACCGTATGTAATGTCTCAATGCAATTGAGTGGGGACGTTCTCGCCGCCTACTTAAGCATATATGGCGGCGTTGAACAAGTTTCCCAAATAACATCAACACGAGGAACTGCATACGGTGATTATGTCTTCATCATGTGCCTCGATAGGGGAGGGTTTAACAACGTACCTCATAAAATAAAATACCGAGATCAAACGATGACGGTGGTCGTTGAGGGCAGGAAACCCTTATGTTGGGCGTGTAACAAAATCGGACATTTTTCTAAAAACTGCCCTCAAAAAACAACGACCACCGCAACAACGACTACTACCACTACTACTGCTTCAGAGATCATAACAACCAAGACACCCACCAAAAACATCGAAAATCATCAAGAAAACCCCAACAAAAAAGACGAGGAGGGGTGGACTCAAGTGACAAGAAAAAAAGGGGGGAAAAAAACTCCCATAAAAAAGTCAATAGCACCTACAGAAAACAAAACTAACCAAACAAATACCACAAAAGACTCAACAACTGTAATCATCGCTACTCCTACTGATACTACTACTAAAACACAATCATCAACATCGACCACTACAACAGAACAATCATCAACACCAATAGAACCCATGGACATGAGCATCAACTTAAAAAGAAGAAGGAATAGCGAAGACTCGCCAACAAAAGAGGGGGAAAAAAGAAATCCAAAAAAAACAACACAACAACAAACACCCTCCCTACCTCAACCTAAGGGGGAGGGGAAAAAGAAAATATCAAAGTCACCAGCCACAAATGAGCGACCAGCTCAAATAATTCCTCCCCTCCCACAAATACAAAAAACCACTCCAATAAACCCAATTGAAATTCCACTACCCCCCTCACTTTCTCCAATCACAACCCCGAAAATTTTCACACGATCACAGTCAGTGACACGACTCTCACCTGATCCACAAACAGCATCAACATCATCATCAGGTCAAAAACCAAGAGCACGCTCGGCTTCAACAGAAGCCCGCCATGCAATGACAGCTTTTATCTTCTGCGAAGACATTTTAGAAAACCCAAATCATGACCACATTTTAAAAACCTCATTAAAGCCATTGCGCTCATTTAAAAAAATAAACAACAAAGACATCACTAACCCCTACATATTCAAGGACGCTCCAATGTTGACCACATTCGTTCGTACGGCTGGCAATCGGACTAAAGAACTATGGAACTTTATTGACGAAGCCAGCCGGGCGGACGTAATGTTGGCCAACACAAAAAATGCAATGCTAAAAAAAATGCTTCCTTTTTGTTCGGGCAGGGTCCCGATTTTAGTTCACCCATCATTTTATAGGTCCCTAAAGCTGAGGTACCCTATGATGTCGGGGGAATTACCAGGGACGACCGAGTTAGCACTGAGCTCGGCACCGGTTCCCTGCGTCAGGCCGTCGGCATCCTCACCCCGAAGGATTTCCGGCCCATAGTCGACACTGAGTAAGGTAAGTGGGACTGATGACTCTAAACCTTGCCAGTTTGAATGTGAGGGGATTGAGGGATTCAAGCAAGTGTGCGCGCTTGCTTGGTGAACTCAGGAACCTCGGGGTAGATGTTGCTGCAGTGCAGGAGACTCACTTCACTTGCGGTGCCGACTGTCGGGTGCTGGAAAGCGATTTTAACGTTTTCTCAGCATACGGCAGCGGCACCAGCGCTGGGGTCTCTTTGCTAGTTGGACGCAGCCTTGATGCTGATGTTGACGTTGTTTTTGCAGGTGACGGGGGCCGGTTGGTTGTGGCCGATGTTGCCGTGAAAAGTTTCAAGTTTCGTCTGGTTGCGGTTTATGCGTCCAATATCGCTGCGGAGAGGGTTTCCTTTTTTCGTCGGTTGGCGCCGTTCCTGGACGATACGAAGCGGCTAGTCTTAATGGGTGATTGGAATGCGATCCTTGATCCCAAGATAGATAAGGTCGGGCGGGGAGCTAACAGATTGGGAAGGTGTGAAAGCAGCCTTGTCGGCTTCGTGACTCGTCACGGTCTCGTCGACAGGTTTCGTCTGGATCACCCAGGGCGGGAGATGTGGACGTGGCTAGATAGATCGCCCTCTGCCAAAGTAGGTTCCTACTTGGACAGAGTGTTAGTGAGAAGAGCTGACATTGATTTTGTTAGTTGTCCCACGTTCCACTTGATAGCGTGGACTGACCATAAACTCATTAGAGTCAGTCTGCGGTTAGCAAATAGGCCTAGTCTAGCCGGCTACTGGAAGTTCAATACCTCCTTACTGGAGATACGGGACTTCCGGGATCGGCTGGAATCCCTAATTCAGCGGGCGTTAGTGGGGGCGGTTACCGGGAATAGGTGGTGGGTTTCTCTTAAACATAGGATTAGAGATTTCGCCACCAAGTACGGTCGACAGCTCAACTTAGACAGGACCACGGAGGCGAAATCTATAGATGATAGACTCTCCCGGGCGGTGGCTGGGGGGGACTCCCTAGGTGTAGAGCTAGCTAGGAGGGACCTTGAGCGTGAGAGTAGCGAGCGCTACAAGGGATCAGTAGTTAGATCTAGGCTAAAAAGAGTTCTCAACGAAGCTGTGAAATCGAACGCGACTGCGCGTGAAGAAGAAGTGCGAAGGTTCCCCGATCGGTACATCGCATCTGTCAAGACCCCGGACGGGCGTCTGCTGCGATCTGGTCGTGAGATACGTGACGCCTTTCGGGCGCACTTTCGGGATCGCTTTGCCCGCTGCACTGATCTCCCGCTCCGGGAGTTTCGTAGCTATCTCGCCGACTTCCCCCGCCTTGGGGCGGCTGAAGCGGCTAGCTGCGAGGGTGTGGTTACTGAATGCGAAGTCCGTGATGCGTTGAAGCAGGTCGGCCTCAACAAGTCGCCGGGACTAGATGGTTTGCCCTACGAAGTGTACTTGAGGATGTCGCACATGTTTGTACCTATTCTGACGGATATGTTCAACCATTGGTTCGCCCAGGGAGCCATCCCTGGTAGCGTTACCAAGGGCGTGATCACATTGCTGAAGAAAGGTGGCACGCATGTTTGGGAGGGTTTAGATGATTACAGGCCCATAACTCTGCTTAACACAGAGTTAAAGATTTTGGCCCGGGTCTTAGCGAATCGTTTACAGCTTGTCATTAGCGATCTGATCGGCCCCGAACAGACCTTTGCTGTGAAGGGAAGATCGATCCAGGACAACCTGCACTTGATTCGCGAGGTCCTAGAGGGGTTAAAAGACGACACCGAAGCCGCGCTGATCAGTTTAGATCAGTCCAAGGCCTTCGATAGGGTAGACCATCGGTTCTTGGCGTCTGTTTTGGAGACTGCCGGATTCAAACCGGAGTTCCGCAGATGGATTAGCATGATGTACCACAACCCTCAGGCAGTGGTGCAGGTGAACGGAAGGCGTTCGGGGGTGATCGCGATCGAGCGTTCGGTCCGGCAAGGCTGCCCTCTGTCTCCTCTTCTCTATGTCCTCGCGTTGGAGCCCCTCCTGCGCAGGCTTAGGGATGAGGGGACAAGTCCGGCACTGCGCGGTATCCCATTCGTTGGCCGCCTTGCGGCCAGGGTTTCCGCGTTCGCTGATGACGTCACAGTCTTTGTATCCCGCCGCCAGGATATAGAGGCTGTGAAAGAGGCGGTTGTCGAGTATGAGCGGATTGCAGGGGCCAAGGTCAACTTTGACAAAAGCGAAGGTTTGCGGCTTGGTGCTTGGAGGGGTAGCAATACTCTTCCAGGGCCCTTCCGCTGGAGTGACGGACCCATCCGCATCCTCGGGGTGTGGTTTGGGCCCGACCTCCAACTGGAGCGAAATTGGTCGGAGGTACATGCTAAGGTGAATGCTCAGGTGGGAATCTGGCTTTCAAGGAGGTTGTCCTTAAAGGGCAGGGCTGAGGCGTGCGCCGCGTACGTCTTCCCCTTGATCCTTTACCGATTGGCTGTACTTCCTCTGCCTAAGGCACATCGGTTGGCACTGCAACGATCCCTCTCCAGATTGCTCTGGGGAGGTGCAAGGCCGTTGGTCCGTAGGCAGGTCTGTATCCAACGTACTCGCGACGGGGGTCTGGGTATGCCTGATCTGGAGAGCCACTGGCTTGCTGAAAGACTTGCATATCTGGGCCGTGTCTTGACGGGGGACTCAGTGTGGAGACGGAAGGCGAGTCGGACTTTTCCTCGCCTCAACTCAGACCCAAAGGCTGAAGGTCGACGTAGGCCTTTGGGCGAAGCACTGTTTGTCCGCGAGTGCCGAAAGGCCCTTCGTAACCTTCTTGGGTCCAGTGACCTTTCATGGCCTCGGAAGGAACTGTATCGGGAATTAGTGGTGGGTTCCGCTTCTGATCCTCTCAGCGAGCGGCACGGCTGGACGGCGGAGGAGATCCGCTCTCACTGGAATTGGGCGCCAGGATCGAGCTTCTTGAACAACTCCGAGTTCTCGCTCACCTGGCGACTTGCACGGAATGCGTTACCCCTTCGCGACTTGAACTACAAGGCGGGCCTGGCAGACATGCCTGATTGCCCTCGCTGCAGCAGTGGGTTGGAAGAAACGGCTGAGCACGCCTTCTACTACTGCGAGCGAGTCCGCCCGTTTTGGGATCACGTCGGGGAGTGGACGGCTCGCATCGAACCCAAAAAGCTTGTGCTGCTCGACGTTGGTTACGTCGTAGACAACGTTCTTCCTCCGTTTCACGGTGAGAAGCGTGTGGTGTTTCTCGCGATCCTAGCTGTAGCCCGAATGGGGATTTGGACGACGCGAAACAAGGGATTGTATGACGATGCAAACTTTTCTCATCGTGATCTGGTTTTGTATTTTCGGCATCAGCTGAGGGTCAAAATCAGATGCGATAGAAAACGCTTGGATTGCATAACATTCAGCAAAAGGTGGGTGACTGCAGCGAGCCTGGTCGTACGAAAGGGGGCAATGTTGGAGTCATCCTTCCCTCCTCTGCCGGCCCATGGCGTCTACGGTACGGGTCCTTAGGGACCCCATCCCTGGTAAGTAAAATTGTTTTTTCCCCTTGTAACCTAGTTAGCAGTATGTTGTGTGTCATTGTCCCCGTCATCTAGTCGTTAGTTTCTCAAGATCTTCCCCCTCCCTATTATTTTTGTACCTCAACCCGAATCCCAGTCCGCTTTTATTGAAGATCTTGAATATTCATATGTAAAAAATCATATTATCTGCATCTATCGACCCATACCGCGCCCGACCCTTTATTTATTTTATCTCTGTAGGTTAGGATTCCTGTCCCACCTAGGGTAGGTCCGGCTTGTTTCCGGTTTCTTTCGAACCGGAAAACAGTCGGCCTCCAATTTTATAGACGGGGGGATGGGAGGGAAACCAAATGGGGAAATTTTTTCCTTGTTTTCTTTCTTGTATATATATTTTTCGGGGTTTTTTTCTCCCATTCCCATCACTTCATTGTACATAAATCATATTTTGTAAATAAAAATCATATACCACTTACGGGTTTTAAGTAGGCTTTATCATAGAGCAAATGTGGTATTTTGGTGTCTGCAGCGCACATGATGAGGGATGAATGGTTATATATTGTACTGTTGAATGGGTCGGCGAATGTGGCTAGCTAGGCTCCCTTTAGAATACATAGAAAAGCAAGACCGCTCCCTTCCCCTCCCCAAAAACCTTAAGGCCTTGTGCCTTCTTTGTATTTTTTACAAAGAAATAAAATAAGCATACGAGTCAGACCAGGAGAGCCGTTCCTATTGTTGAAGTATATCATTACTCTATCACTAGTCCTATGTTCTTATTACTAACAGTCTCTCTCTCTTGTGAATACTCTTTCCTGTAAATATAATTATTTTCCTCACATATCGTGGTTTGTCTTATTATTACTCCTACTTGTGTTCACTAACCAGAAGACAACAATTAGTGATGTTAAGTTAACGATAGATGTATAAAAAGCGTAAAAATATATAAAAACTTCTACTTGGATTACCTTGTTATCAAATTTTCTTTACAAACTGTCGGATTACAATCCATTATTTTCTTACATATATACATGTATATATTTATATGTTTGCCAACCATACTCGAGGGTGACCCGAAGGCTGTCTTTTGAATAGCTAGTACACCGAGGTGTAGAGGAGGGCGCAACTTCTTTCCTTGGATTCCTCCACTTACCCTTAATCTTCCATTTATAATGCTGTGTTAAGTAAAGAGGTATCAAGTACCATTTTTGAGTCTTTGGTATGACTTAGCTGGGATTGAACCCCGGTCTCCCGAACGGTTGGTGATCACTCTACTCACAATGCCGTATATAATCATATTTACCAACCCCTCCGCTCGGGCAGGATGTGACACAAAGTCAATTCTGAAGTACCTAGTCTGTCCTACTATTTACCCATAGCTGGAGGGAGAATAATTGGATTCATACCTTTCCCATGTGCTATGTGAAATGCTATCAGTCTCGGTCAGGATTTGAACTCGTGCCGCCGTGTCCACGATGATAACCATTACACTACGGGCACCTCCATGAGCCGTATATATGTATTAAAGAAAAAAGCCCTTAGTATCAGTGAAAGCAGAATCCGGAATCCTAAATATTTTTCCAGAAAAAAAGATATATTTATTGATTAATGAAAAATATTATTTATGATGTTAAAAATCATTTATTTTGGTTGAATCATCGAACACTTTCGAGAGAATCGGTGAATTTATATCCATTATAAACTTGTAAGCAGATATTCCCTTATAAAAATATCTACACAGCGGTATGCAATAATGAGAACTTAAAGACAAAAGCTTTATATTTCTTATTCCCTAAACGAAGAGATTCACTCGTCTCTTCGAAGAGATTTATTTTTATCATATTTTTAAAAAAATTTCCAAACTTATATTTTATTTTAGCACTGAATTTCGTTTCCTGACTTTGATTTTATTACAATACAAAGCGTTCGAGTGATTTTATAATAAACTTTCATGCAGCCATAAAAGATATGCAATACCCAGCCTTATCTCGGCACGTGATTTAAACAGAAAACTACAATTTGAATAGAAGAAACGGCACATGTATCTGTGAAGACGTACATGAAGATTACGTCATCTTTGGTGGTTCTAGGAGGCGTAAACAATAAGAGTCATATCAGGAGTTTAGATTTCTTTGCGTAGGGCCTCAATGGGAGTGACACTGGACCCTCCCTACACTGAAGTGTTGGAGAAGGTAATAACGTTCTGGATCTATGTGGAGGTCTACAAAAAAGGTGTATGTGTTCCAGTAGGAAGAGGATCCCTCGTACACGCCAATCTTAACCAGAATTTTCAGTCAAGTGAATTTTACGATGGTATGACAAAATGCTTTCTAGCTCCCATGATTTAATCCTTGGACGACTTCCTCAAGAGGCAGACAAAACAATGCTTTTTAGAATTCTAAGGATACTATAAATGCCGTCATTTTCAACTTGAGGGCTAAAATGAATGTTAAGAAACAACTTATCCATCTCTGCAGTGGTTACTTCCAATGCAGCAAGAAAGTCATTTTCAGAAAAGTTAGCTTATGGTTTACCGATACAAAGACCCTCCATTCTTGCAGGATACTCAACTTCCTCTCTTACGTTTTGTTTGATTTTTAAGAAGAATTCAGCCAGAAGTTTTGGTCGAAACGGTAGAAGCCATAGATCTTGTTGCACAAATGAAAAATCAAAAACAGAGACTCCATAAAAAGAAATCAACATAAAAAACGATAATATATTAAAAAAAACTAAAAACTAAATAAAAAACGAAAAAAAGAAAACAGAAAAACACCGAAAAAAATCACATAAAAACGAGCTCATGTTTGTCTTTACTGATGTCTTCTTATCTCGAACCAACTTCGATGCAACATGAGTCCCGTAACGTATCGGTCAAAGTCAAATAGCCCGTAGCTATTGCGGACGGAACGGTTAAAGAAAGAGGACATATTTCAGCTTAGAAGCCCTCCATCTTAGTGTCCACCAGCCCTATCCTTGCCCTTGAACCGAACAGGAAGTGCCTGGGACACACTGTTAATGCTACATATATGAGTTTCGATTTTCTAGAAATAATTCGCACCCTTTCCAATTCGACCATCCAAATATTAAAGACATTTAAAAACAAAAGATCCTTGTCTACTGACCTCTGAGTGTAATTACGCCGGAGACTTTAGTTTTTAAGATATGGTAAAGACACTCATTTTGTTTCTATCTTCTTTATTTTGAGAGATTTTTTTCTTCCATTTTATTATTTAGAAACCCTTTTTCTTTCTGTTTTCTAAGGTATCTTTTAAAGTTTGCTGACCTCCCAACTTGTTTTACTGCCACTTAATTACTATTGTACACACGAAGGTGTCCATGTACCTAATTAGCAACAGCACAGCAAAGGTAAGGTGCTTGACTGTAAACTCGAAGTAAGTGAGTTCGAACTTCAGTTAAGTTCACTTTCGGACTAATGCCCTTGGGAAGGGTATGAAACCCCGCATCGTTTTAGTTATGGGTTAGATAGCATCATTGCTGTTATTTTACAACGATGGCTTTAGCATTAAATAAAAGACAAAGTAATTTACGAAGCTCTTTGCTTCGATGTGGCACAAGGCCGAATGAATGGGGCGCCCAATGAGACTCGAACTCTCTTGTATAGGTTTGCTAGTCCAGCTTGCTAACCGTTACACCACCAGGTTGATATATGTGGTGCCTTCAATAAGTTTCCAGACTTCTTTTGTAGAGGCATTTAAAATTGCTGTACACTCTTAAAAATTCACTATGTTATTACTATACATCTTATGAGATGACTGACCAAGTTTTTATGATTTCAGCTTCAAATGAACAGCTACAACAGCAATTGGAATACACCCTACTAAAGCCTGATTGTCACAGCTGGTGAATTTCAAAAATGCAATGAGGACACTTAGAAGAACGATATGCAATAAAATTGTGTTTTAAACTTGAAATAAAATGCCACAGAAACGTATGGAATGCTTCAGACTGTTTTTGACCATCTTGCATGAATCGAGCATCCGTTTTTGAGTGACATAAGAGATTCAAGGAAGGCAGGGACTCTGTGAGGGATGATGAGAGGTGTGGAAGGAGTAAGAAAGTCAATACGCTAGAGTTGATTGGCCAAAGGGGTAGGGTTAGGGTTACTATGTTGAGGTTTTAAGGGAGTTCGGGAAGAGATTCCTTGGGAAGAGGCCAGCACTCTTCAAATCGGGTCGGTGGCATTTCTACCAGGACAATGCACCTGTCCACCACTCCAACCTTGTCACAGACTATTTGACTAAGATGGTTTTCAAGACAGTTCGTCACCCTACCTATAGTTCAGACGTTGCTCCCTGTGACTTTTGGTTATTTCCTAAGCTCAGAGGCTGTCGTTATGAGACAATTGAGGAGATGAAAGGGGCTGTGGCGAAGGTCATTGACACCGTGACACAAGAGGACTTCCATTGATCCTTCTAGAAGTTGTTGGAACGGTACAACAAGTGCATTGCAGCCGAAGGAGAATACTTCGAAAGGGACTAGAGTTTCATGTGTCTACTATCAATAAAAGTGCCCATACGAAAAAAGTCAGGAAATTTATTTAATGATCCTCGTACCATTAAACGAAGATACCATACCTATTATACCCGTTACACACAAACACATGCACAAACTCACACAGTTTTTTACTTGCACGTACATACATATACGCTATGCCTTTATGTATAGATACGTATACAAATACTTTGCAAATCATTTAGCGTCCAAGAAAATGAAATCAGTGAACGGAATGCAAATCCGGCATGAAACTATTTGCGTTCCATTCTGCGCTGTTGCCCTTGGGAAAGGCATGCATCTCTCTCTTCGCTCCCAGCTATAAATAAATAGTAGGGCAGACTGTGTTCTTTAGTCCTGGTTAGGAAACCTATCTACAAAAAGGAAAACTTTGTATCTAAAGCAGCTTTACATCGCTTCAAGATTGACCTTGTATCACATCCTTTCTTTCTTCCTTTTTCTATCGACCGTTTTTAGGTTATTTAATGCCAAAGCTATTCTCCTAGAAGAACCGTACTGGTACTATTTAACCCTTAGCTGGGAGGATAAGGGGGTTCTTACGTTTCCCAAGGGTATTTGCCCGAAAGTGAAAGTAATAGTGAGACTGGAGTACAAAATCGCTTACTACGATTCTACAGTCCAGAGCTTTAATCCTTACACCATGAAGACACCCCCGTCTTTTTTGTGGCGGAGAGGTTAGGTGAATGATTATTCATACAGATACACTCATATTTATATGAATATACATTATTGCATCTTGCGAGAGAAGCGCATAGAGCCTCCCATATAATCATCATGTCGTGCTGCTAGCACAGATTTCTCTGTCTCTCTGTCTGTCTGTCGGTCTGTCTGTCTCCAATCGTCTCTATCATCCGTCGCTTCAGACTAGTTGTCTAGACTTCTTTCTTCATCCACACAGAACTTTTGTAAATATAGTCCAGTTAGTTATTCGTCCAACACTTTTACGTCCACGTGAAGGAGTTCACAGGGAAGCGTCGCTTGTTAGTTGGTCCCGACTTTTCTCGCAGTCTCCCGCATATCTTGTTCGTCTTATTTCAACGGTTTTAGAGATGGGTGGTAGGTGGCCGTACAGCTGTTGATTTGTGGGTTGTTACTGTCAGAATTTGTTCAATATATATCGTAGCATTTTTGTACAATACCCCTCTAGCTTTTTTCTCTGAACTCTTTGTCAGTGTCCATGTGGTGCATCCGTATAATAGAATAGACTCGACTGCTGTTTGGAAAAACTGCGTTTTCTTTTATCGGATATGTCTGACTTCCATATGATCGATAAACTATCGATAGCAATCCATGCCTTATTGAATAAACTTTTTTTCTGGTTTTATGAGTTGAATACTTGTTGACATTCTTCTAAAATAGTGTTATTCTTTAGATTGGGTATCAGTCTTTTTTTAAATTACCGGCAGCAACTCGTTCTTCCATAGAAGCCGCCATACTGCATTCAAGAATGTACTATAAAATATTTTATGATATACACCTACCTAGGAAGCAGCGTCGAATCAACCGAAAAGGACATTGACTCGAGGTTAATGAAAGCATGGACAGCTATCAATAGGCTATCGATTATATGGAAATCAGACCTAACCGATAAAATGAAACGCAGTTTCTTCCAGGTAGCGGTCACATCGATACTGCTATATGGATGCACTACATGGACGCTAACAAAACGGCTGGAGAAGAAGCTAGACGGCAATTACACAAGAATGCTGCGTGTAATCTTGAACAAGTCCTGGCGGTAATACCCCACAAGACACCAAATGTACGGCCACCTGCCTCCTATCACGAAAACTATTCAAGTTAGACGAACCAGACATGCAGAACACTGCTGGAGAAGCAGGGACAAGCTCATAAGAGATGTACTCTTATGGACCCCCACACATGGCCGTGCAAAAGCAGGACGACCAGCACGAACATACATTCAGCAGCTATGTGAGGATACGGGATGTTGTCCCGAAGACCTGCCTCGTGCGATGAGCGATAGGGAGGAGTGGCGAGAGAGGGTCAGGGATATCTGTGCTACCAGCGCGACATGATGATGACGATGACATTATATTGTAATTTGTTCTCAATAGCTGAAACATCTCGTATGTTTGTTTTCACACCTGACAAATATAATGATTGATTTATCTGTACCGAAAACTGGTTGGTATGAAATGAATTCCAATGGAAAAGAAAAAAAACAAATACAATGGAAGAAAGTGATGAGGAAATTATCACATTCAAGTAAATGGTTTACTTATAAAAAATTACGAAGTCACTGAGTGTTTGTTAATTGGGAAAGTTGTATAAAATAGATTTCTCTTGAGCATAAGAAATATATCCTTTTTCCTGAATAGATTTAATATACATAAATTAAAATAACGGTAGTAAATAGTTATGAATTTATTGCTTTACTTATAACTGGACTTAGATAGATAGATAGATAGATAGATATGAAATGATTGACAGTGACAGATATCTAGGTAGACATACATTAATATAAAATACTATTAAAAGAAAGATAAGGGGGCTGAGTCACTCAGATAAACAGAATGGTAAAGACAAACATCAAAGACGATTTATATTTTTGAACAGCTTTTGATGAATGTGAAATGATTGCGATAAACGAAAAATAACAGTCCGATGGAGAAAGTGGCAAAAAATTTATATGGATTGATAATGAAAAGATTGACATTGCTCGCTTGATAGCCAGACAGAAAGACAGATATATTATAAAAATAAAAAGTGGAGGTGCCCGTGGTGTAATGGTTATCGTCGTAGGAAATGGACGCGGCGAAACGAGTTCAAATCCTGGACCAAGCTAATTGCATTTCACATAGCACTAATACCCTTTGGAAAGGTATGAATCCAATTATTCTCCCTCCAGTTATGGGTAAATAGTAGGACAGACTCGGTCCTTCAACCTTGGTGATGGTTGGTTTCTTTGTTTAATAGCATATCAACCTTTGTAGGTTATTTAATGACATAGCTATTCTCTTAGAAAAGCGGTAGTTGTAACCCATATATGGGAGGATAAGGGGGTTCATACCTTTCCCAAAGTGAACGTAATAGCGT